>APFE031720022.1:0-30301 GCA_000404065.3 Pinus taeda
CATATTGAGTCTGGGGTTGACCTTGAGGAACGTACTGTCCCGTAGGTATGTACTGTCCTTGAGGTTATCCCCCAGGCGTAAACTGAGTACCTTGAGGTTGCCCCCTAGGTATATACTGGGTACCCTGAGGTTGCCCCCCAGGCACATATTGAGTACCTTGAGGTTGCCCCCCAGGCGGTAGCTAGCCACCTTGAGGTTGAGAACCTGACATCATTAGAATATCTTCTACACTCAACGGTTTAGTACCACTACTTCCAGTTAACAACTTCTGTTCTATAGGTTGAGGAGATGCTCCTGAAAAAGTACCAGAGATGGACTGATACCCAGTGGGAACAAAATTACCTCCGTACAAATAGGCTTCCGGAGATTGAGAAAACATGGATGACGGACTAGACATATTCAATACAGGATAGTAATCTCTAGGTGTTGGGTGATAAAAATACGAGGTGGTGAAAAACTTAGTCCCGGATTTTCCAAAATATTAGTCAGTGAATGGTACCAAGCACTGCTCCTAGGTAGACTGTAAAAGATCGATTTACACTCCCTAAGGTCTAAGATGGGTCGATCTTCTGGAAAAGGAAAGCTTTCTTCGATGTCCGAAATAGCAGGCTCTTCAATAGCTATGAGTCCAGAAGGAAGATCTTGGGTAATTACAGTTTCTACCCTAGGCGAACTAGGACCACTAGGAGTTGGAGAAACAAACTCTGATACGGGAGTAGTAGCAACTTCAAATATGGGTTCAGATACTTCAGGTTCGTCACCTATATCACTAGTAGATGAAATACTACTAGTAACTTCTAAATTACTAATGGTTGAGAATCAGAATGTACTATCAAAGAAGGTTCTCCTTCTTCAGGTGACCCACTTCTACGGTCACTAGGAGTTACGAGGACTTTCAAGCCTTCAAGTTGGCTCAGTATGTCCTTAGGGGGTTGATCCCGAAGTCTACGGGATGTCCTTAGTAACTCAGCCACGTTTACAAACTCATGGGATTGGCCCCGAAGTCTACGGGAATGCCTTGGTAATTCAGCCACAGTTAAATACTTTTAACTACTTCACACGCAAACAAAGTAAAATCTCAATGAAAACCACCTAAAGCCTCTAAAGAACCAAACTACAAATTGGAATCACATGCCTAAAGAATCTCAGGGATCAATCACACACAAACAGTACTTTCCGACCGAAAACACTAGTTGGTGATGAAATCCAATGTCGCAGAGTTCGATACAGAAATAGCAGTTGGAACAGTTACCCCGACAACCTGCTTAATGAATAGACTGGCACAAGTTTCTCCACTTAACCGTCTCGAGTGAAGAGAACCCCCCATAAAATCCAAGTGAGTCTAGCCAACATCTGCTCCAGGTACAGTGGGATCTTCCCACCACCGTCAACTTAGGAAGAATCCTATAGAATATGGTCACTATGGTTACCAACAGAAACAAATATACTTGGGGGAACAGTCTACGATCCGATACACACGCAAGGGAAGAGTAGCAAGCTCAATCCCCTTCAAGGCTCCTCGACATAATCTAAGGTTTACCAACAAGTGACCCCAGGCTCCTCGATAATGGTTAATCCGAGGTTTACCATTTGTAATACGTGAATATCTGGTGTCATTCCCAATGAGGAAGGATTGATTCCCACACTGGTTTGGACACGATCTTGTGCTTCTCCTTTAAGAGGAGCTTTCCCAGAACATAGATGCAACAATTGGATTTCTCTCCTATTGCAAGATACAGCTACTCGTTTGTTTTACTATCTTGGAGAGTTAAGTACTCCCTACTCCAAGACACTAGCCTAAGCTATGTTGGTGTAATAGAGCCCTAGAAACAAAAAATTTCTAAATTAATTTTACTTTAAGCGTGATTTTTATTGGTTTTTGATTAAGTTAAGAGGTGAGGAGATGAAACTCATGGTGTAAAGACTCGACTCAAAATCACTAAAAAAATGCACTTAAGATGATTAAACAATCTTTGCTCTTCAATGAACTTCTAGCTAGGAAAGAGTTTGAGAATACAAATGCGTGTAAACACAAATATTTCTTAACAAACAAATTTAAAGAAGAGTTTTCGTTCCAATGCACTCAAAACGAGACAACTAGTTATTTGCACAAGAATTTCCTTTTCATTCAAATTCTCAAATGCTACCAAAACAAACTTTTTTCAAAGAGATTTTTGTATTTTTATAAAAACACTTAAAACTATGATTAAAGCAAATCTTAAGAAAACTAAAGCAAATTTTGAGAAAACTATGAACAAAGAAAATATTAAGATCTACAAACTATAAAAAACTACTTGAAGTAAAAGCTTACAAAATATTTTTGTCTTTTCAAGGATGTTTTACTTGGCAATAAGCAAACAAAGGACTAATTTGTCCAGAATCACAAATCAGTCAAAAACAAGCAACCTTTTGTTCTTTTTGTAAAAATGAAATCCAAACTTTTAACACAAGCTTTTCGAAATTTTGGAAAGAGAAAACTCAAGATGGATTCCTCAACAAGGGTTGATTTTACAAATGGTCAGACTCATAAGAAGGCAATAAAAACCAAGGTAATCTAAGGCTTCTATGCTTCTAAGCTCTGAGCTACTACACGACCGAAATGAAAATCAAAACCGGCAACCAAAACTTCTAGGAATTTCACCTAAAACCCTAACACCAATGAAATTAGACCAAGGAAAGCTTTCAACAAGTCACATGTAGGTCTGGGTAGAGGATAACAATACCTAAACAAAAATAAAACTAATTAAAAGAGGAAAAAATCAAGTTTTTCAAAAATTTAGCAGGGTCCGCAGGCTCAGAGTTTGTACAGGTGCGTGCCCGCTCTGTGTGCAAAGTAAAAGTGCGTAGAGGTACGCACTGCGATACAAGCACAGGGTGCAGAATTCTCCTAAAGTTATGAAAAGCCAAAACAAATATAGATCCACTAAATCCACCCAATTCCACACACAACAAGTCAAAAACAGAAACAAAAAGGCAAGTTTCTTAGGTCAAAGTGAAAACAAGGAAAACAATCAAGTCCCCAGCGGAGTCACCATTTTGTCACACGGAATGAGTCGAGGTTGCGGACAAGATCGACCTTCCTAGTATCTATTGATATCTAGTGACAAGAAAGCCAATCAAAAACTATCTTTCTCTAAATATGCGAGTAAAATAAAGGCAAACAAGTGTTTTAGGCCTACCTTAGGTCCAATGCAAGTTTGTGGAAGCCTCGCTCCCTCACTCCAAATGAGATTCCTTGAAGTGTAATTCTGCAAACACAAACAAGCAAACAATTAAATAGCACCTGAAAAGCCAATATTATAAAGCATATTCATCATAATGATCCAGGAGATTATGAAACAAACCATAAGACAATTTGATTGAGAAAAATGAATTTGTATTAATTCAAATGAAGAATAACTTTACAACCTGTGCCTTGATGTTGTACAAGATCCTCCCAGGGTCCGACAAGAAGTCTTGTCTACTTTGACAAGCTTCACTCACTTCCCAATGAAACCAAAAGGTATGTGATCTCTCCTCTCAAGTTTAACTAGGAAGTCCCAATTCCATCAACATTTACCCTTCAAATGTTCAGCTTCTAACCTCTCTAGCAACTGACCCATTGCCTTAATTTATAGTCAATGGAGGGAAGTTACTAGGTCCTCCTTCAAAGGGATAAAGTCCTCCTTCAAAGGGATAGCTCCTCCTATCAAGGGATTAGGTCCTTCTCTTTTGGGATGCATGAACCACTTTGGAGCGAACAATCCACGTGAAAATCCTTCTAGAAACATCTAGATTTAACCCAAAAGTGAGTTTTCTAGGATAAACTTGCACCTTTTTGACTTTCACAGGGGTACGTACCCACCCCTTTACAGACAGAGCGTGCAGATACGCAGGTATTATGAACAAAGGGTGCGGGTCCACAGGTAAAAGTAGGAGAAAGTGCGAAACCAGAGTAATATTGATTTTCAAAGTCTTTCTCTCTTTTGCAAAGCTTGACATGAAGAGCTAAGGTCTGAGACTTGCTTAGGAGGCTAGTATAGGTGATGATAGACCCATACTGACTGCAAATAATCATGGTGACGATATTTTTGTGTAACAGCGGGGGTGGATTTTGAACAAATAGACATATAGTGAAAGGGTGTGTAAAATAAGAACATGGGGAAAAATAAAAGAGAGGGGGAAAACACAAGTTTATAGTTGGCGAGAAACCGTCCTAGAAGGGGAAGTAGTATGTTGAAGGTCGTGCAGAACAAGAGAGGATGTAGAGGCATAGGTGAGCTCTTCAGAGTGCATGAGGGTTGGACAGAGGTGCTCAACATCATTGAAAGTGTTTGTTATAACATTCAGTGTGAAGAGGAGTTTTTTATCTTTCACCTTATTGGATATTTCCCTCTAAGTTCTGGCTTGCTTGAGAGGAGGCTAAGGTCCTTTGCGGACATGCCCAAAAGTTTTGTTGTGGCATCATTAAAAGAAACAACATTGTTGAGGTAGCTAGCATCGTCATGTAATTGAAGTCAGAGCAAATAGTCGTAGTCAAATTCTAGAAAGGAGCCCTCACCTTTTGTATAATGCCAGTTGTTATCGTTTTGGCGAGAAAATATTTTCATGCATTACACCCCGTCAACATTATGTGGGCATGCAAGAAAGTATAAATATTCCATGTTGATAGATGTAGCTATAGCATGAATGTGATACCTACACAAAGATAAGCACCTAGATCTTACCATTTTTCACTCAAATTAATTTTGTATTAAATCTGTACACCAAAAGTACACCTACAAAAATGAGACAACTTGATACAAAAATAAGAGTTTGATTTATGCATTTATATATATCACAATGGACTGTTATCCAAAAAAATATCTGTCAAGCTTATAGTAGAAAAAAGACAAATAACCATTTTCTGGAGTTTGTGTCAATCCTGATTACCTAAGCCTATTGATCTGTTAGAAAAGTTTCTAAGAGAACAGATCACGGGGAGAAATTTCAACTATTCTGGCAGGGAAATGCTTCAAATAGAATTGCATATCCTAGGGAAGCAGTTTTAATGTAGAAATCATAATATTGAGAATATAGGTTCCAAATTTTTTTAATGAAAATTAAAATAGTAATTAGTTTCATACCAACATGGGAATTTGTACCATGAACCTAGTATAGGTAGACCCTTTCTACCTAACATCCTTCAGTTAAAAACATTCATCTTTTGGCTTTTGCTTTATCTTCTTGTACAGACTGATAAAATGGAAAATGATGGGAATGTTTATTGTATCTTGAACTAGTGCATAAATGTAAATGTATATGAATGAATCCTAGTAGAGATATATTTATTGTAGAAAATATTTGTTCTTCAATAAAGTTGGCATGTGAAAAGAGGGTGTGGAAAAATTCCACCTATTTAGGTAGGAAATTTCTTGAAACACAAGTGCTTACAAATAAACAACAAAAAGAAATGAATTAGGAATACTAATTTTTTCTTTTGGATTGCTCAAATTCCTTCAACAACTCATTTCCAAAAATAGGATTTTGATAGCAAGAAGACTCCATAGTCCTCTAGCAAGTGAGAAATACACCCTAGAACAATGTGAGCCTTAAGAAGAAACACCCTCAATTGCTAGGCCTTCTCTCCCCTATCCTTGTCTACCAGTTGTAATGAAAAATCTAGATTATCAACCTACATCATTCACCAATTCGGATCTTCCATTCTCACCACAAATGGTATTCCCTTCAATGGAAATTTGAAAAAAATAGCAAAGTTGGATTGTATTAATAATTTTTTAAGGATATATATTTTTTCTATCTCAAAAATGCAACAACTACAATAAAAAACAGAAAAATGGGAACCTAGTACTTTTGTCATGCCAATGACGTAGTTCCCGAAACCTCCCTCTTTAACTGAGATCCATAATTCTACTTACACATAACTTTCTCTTGGTATTTTTACCCATAGCTTCAAAAACCTTTAGGTATTACGAAGAAACCATATATGTAAATTTCATTTTCAAAACACAATTATCTAATAAGTTGAAATGCAATTAGCAGAGAATGTGATAATTGCACATCAAGATAAGCACCTGGATTCCTGAAGTGGCATCAAAATAGTTGTTTGAAGAAGCTTCATATTTGAAATAACTATGGGCAATAGTTGAAATAGCCTCAAAGATCCACTTACAATGTCCATAAGGGAGAGATGAAGTAATCAAGTCATCAATTATATATGAATATCAGAAATTAAAATAGATTTAAGGGGAGACTTTAATGGAATATTCATAATCCAAACCTCAACTTAATATCCATGATATAGATATCATTATCTGGACCTAACCTGAACCGTACTAAATTTTGCAATAGTATGAACTCCATATGTCAGAACACTAAATTTCCAAGGCAATGAAGAACTTACAAAGGTAGAAGCTAAAGAGTTAAGAAGTTAACCTCGTTCCTCAGGCAGCTCTGTTGTGACCCATTTCAAGTGCACTAGTTTGGAAATTCAATTTGACATTTTTCACATACAATTTGAAAAAATATATTTGTAAATGGAACCTCCACGCAGAGGAACTATAACCTTGGGATTGGCTAGAGTGACAGGGTCTAGTTTTTTATATGGAAGTCCATGTTCATTAAAAAGCAGGGGAACCCACCTGCTGCAATCTCCTCAGTAGCTTAGTAAGAAAGATACTATTTTTTTCTTTCATATATACTTATTGAAATTGCGTTTAGATTATAAAGGATTGTATGTCCTTCCAATGATTCACGAGATAGTGAATATCAACAAGCATTATAGAGAAGTCGACAATGCACATTGATTTTGTCCCTTTGAAGTGCATAGTGATGTTGTCGGCTTGCTTATTGTACATCAGTCACCGGAGTGGATGGCATAGATAATCAAGAAAGAATAGCATTTTAAAAGTTAGCAGTAGAGGTTGACTTTCAAGCAAAGGCAAGTATACCATGCATGTCAAAGGGAAAGTATCTTATGGAGCGAATAATTTGTTGTTGTAATATAATCATCGATATTATATTTTTTGTAGCATTTGAAAAATCTATAATAAAAAAAAAAAGTTTAATAGTAATGTGACAACAAACATGTATGTTTGCAAGAAAATAAGCAATATGAACGATGAACAAAGTGAGAAACAATACATGTCATGTGCCAATTTGAGAGAGGAGGATGTATCTTTTTTGTTATTTGGATGTTTCTTGTTTTGTTTTAGGTTTTTTTATGAATGAAAAGGGAGGTAGGAAAAAATTGGAGCAAGCCATGTAGGAACGTGGAAAGATATGAGTGGCATTTAGGAGGGGATCATTTTATTATGTTTGTGTGTATAAAGAAAAAGTTATTTTCTTGTGATTATGTGTGCAATGCATAGTAGCATTTAATAGGTGTGTTTGGTTTTTGTTTAATGAGTCGCCATTGCATGGCAAGAGGTGGTAAGTATGAAACTCAGGCGAAATACAAATTTGAGAGAAGTGTTTTTTTTTGTTCTTTATTTTTTTAATGTTGGTGGCTTCCAATAGTGAATAGTGGGATGTTCAAATGACCAATAACTTTATTAGAATAGATATCATTATGCGTAGCCGGTTTGGATTAAAGGAAGATAAGTTTTGGATTCCACCATAATTTTAAGAAATAGTTGTGTATGTTATCCATATCGAAAAGTTACATTTTAATTTGTGTATTGAAGACATGTTTTATTTTCTTTTTTCTTTTGCTTTGTAGTTTAGATGAAAAGATGAGCAAGGGTAGAAAATTGAAATGAGCAATTATCGATTTGAATGAGAGAATGGAGGGAGGTTTCCAAGTCATTGAAGGGAGCCATATGGATCGCGCCACCATCACGGTCAACAAGGTAGAAGCTAAGCAATTTCCCAAAGTCACATGAGGTGGTGTATTCACGTATGGGTGTTTTTGCGAGCATTGTACCTTGGATGCACCAAAATTTGTGTGATGGGATGAGGGCCTTAAAAGGTAACACATTTCTAGCTACAAGGGCACTCTCTAGTGGGTTTCGAGTTTTGGTGTCTACAAGAGTGTTCAATGGTAAGACAAACATACTAGATGAGCATGAGCTAGTATGGAGTCTTCGTTTCGTGAAAAGAACGAGATGGGTTGGTTCGATACCAAGATCTACTCTAGGTTGGGGGTTTTCAAGTTTGAAGACATGTAGAAACCTGAAAATAGGAAGAAATAAAAATGTGAGTTACAAGGGGAAAATAAACATCAATATATTTTTTGCAAGTGAAAAAAGACATAAAAGGAGAGGGAGTGGGGGGGGATTTTCAAATGAACGAAGACTAATGAGTGGATGCGAATTAACTTTTTTTGAGGAGCACAATGAAGCTGATTTACACAGTTATAGCTATCACAAGTTCATCTTGGAAGGAACATAGAAAGACCTCATGGTTGTGTGTCTCGTTAGAAAGAGAGAGGTGGAAATTGTAGGTTGCGGACCTGGCGGGGCATATGTTTTCGAGGGCAACAAACTAGAGGAATGGTTGTAGTTCAGTGCCACCATCTAACAACAATGAAAGCATTGTTAGTCAAGGTTGTCTCCATTTTGAAGTGACTTTGTTGTTCGAAGATAGGAGATGCAGGTAAAATCCGCTTGTAAGCATATAAGAAAAAAGTTAGCATGTTTCGTAAAATGAAGGAGAAGGCTACAATGTTCACATTGTAAGGAATGAAGGGAGGGAAAAAAAATGAAGCGAAAAGTTTGGAAGATCTAAAAACACTACGTGGGGTGGGGGGGGGGGGAGACGTGTGAAAGCGACAGGGATACAAGTAATCAATATATTGCTTAGTTTTCTTTTCTCTTTTATTTTGTGAAAAGTGGATGTGCCAAATAAAAATGTTCCATGATTAAGAAATTAAGTGAAGGAAAAAACAATGCCTATCATAGAATCGATTTCTTTGAAGAAATGGATTAATATGTTACATGATGACGTTACAAGTCCTATGTTAAGGAAGACATGAAAATGTCTTCAAACATTTAATTCAGGTATGAAAATGTCCCAAAAACCATGTTGAGTGCAATCCAACTAGAAAGCTAAAGCATTACAAATATCATTGTTGGATAAAACAACCATTGCACAGAAGAAATTTGATTATTGTCAATATAATAGAAGATAGATATCACAGTTGGGTACAGTTTAATTCTAGAGTATGACAACATCCCTATGTAGAAAGCGAGAATTTTTGATGGAGCAATCAAAAACAAGGATTTGGATTAGCTAAGCTTATGATTAAGTAATGAATAAGAACCCTAAAACCTATGTAACAAAAGAGGAAGAGATTAAGTTTTCTATTTGAAACCAACAAAGTGTTTAATGGGACCAAAGATATTAATGGATCGACTAGTATTAGATACTAGTTTGTCAAATGCAGTGTTCAAATTTCCCAATAAGTGGTGGACTAAAGATTAGAAATGATGTCTCCTCATGGAAAGCAACCCAACTTACTATTCAAACAATGGGGCATGGATGATAGAGAATAAATTTACTTTGATGATGAGAAGAAACAAAAAAAAATTAGAATAAAATTATAAAATTGTTTTTAAAAGAAAATGTGTGATACTTTGATCAAGTCGATGCAAGAAATACATTCAGGAAATAGTTCCACTTCCACGCACAAAAAATATATTCAGGAAATAATTCCACTTCCACTCACAATAGGGTTTGAAATTCATAATAAGAGAGATAATTTGTCCACTGGTCACTGTAAAACATCCATCCCTCCATGCACGATTAAAACTGTAATAGAAAGCATGATTAAACAATAAAATTTCAAGAAAATGCAACAAGCTACAATTTAAAGTAAATCTCTTAGTTCCTTAAGAATGGTTTTCTCATGGCTAAATTAAGTCTAAAGTAAAACAATGGAAACCATAATATATTGGGAAATAGGATTGTGATAAGATATGTACATGATCTATCCAATGGCCAAGAAGAAGGAGGTTAGTAGCAATAGCTAGTAGGAAGCAAGCACCAATAACACCAACAAATAAGTAAAGGAGTTCAAAGTTACAGTTAGCACAGTTTTGAGAACAATAAATGGCATGGTTGAAATTATACAAGTCAAGAAATTTAATGTATGTTTCTTGCTGTGAAAATAAATGGAGTACAACATTCTAGCAAATCTAAAAGTCACTAAAATCTATACATATTCAAAATACATAAGCACATATTTTGTTTTCAAGTCCAATCTCTCCATTTGGGAAAATAAAAGAAAAAAGTGAGCTAGTCTCAACCTATACAAAAAGGAACCGTAATGTTGGGATTGAATAGATTGAAAGGGTCCAAAGTTTTATACGGAAATTCATTTTCATTAAAATATTGATGAAATTTAGAAATGGTGATGCAACACTTGCTTCCGTGTATTGAAAGACACTTGGGAACCGGCTATGTAGGTCTTTGGATGCAAATAAAATAAAATTGCAAAGAGTATAAGATTTCTATCTGATTACATAGGAGGGAAGGTTCAGAGAGTATATATCTTAGAATAGTTGTATGATTTTATAATTCTAAGACCTTTTTTGTAATTTTTTGAATTCGAGAATGTGTCAAAAAGTTTGAAGGATTTCATTATCCATTTAAATCTATTTACATCTTACAAAAGACCATTTTTCACAAAAAAAATATGTTTCCATCTAAACATTTTTCACTCAAATTCATTTTGTAAGGAAGAAGTACACCAAAATTACACCTAAAGTAATGAGAAAACCTGATATAAAATTAAGAGACTGAATTATGCCCTAATGTATAGCACATTGGATGGTTATCTAAAAAGATCTATCAATCTTATAGTAGCAAAAAAACAAGTAACCATTTTCTGGATTTTTTGACTATCTTGATTACCTTTAAAGTTTATTGATCCCTTAGAAAAGATTTTGAATTCATACTCTCAATACTTGAGAGAAAGGCAACCATAAAACCTATGAAATTTTTTTGACAGGGAACTTTCCACAAGAAGAATTGTCAACTATGCCATTAAGAAAATGCTTCAAACACAAGTGAAAATCCCAGGGAAGAAAATTTTAACGCAAAAATCATAATATTGAGAATATAGGTTCCAAAAAAGATTAATGAAATGAAAAAATTAATGATTTTTATACCGACATGAGAATTTGTACCATGAACCTAGGATAGGTAAACCCTTGCTCCTCAACGCCATTGAGCTCAAAAGATTCATCTTTTGGCTTTGGATTTATCTTCTTGTAGAGATTGATAAAAAGGAAAATGATGCAAATGTTTGCCATAGCTTGAACTGGGGCAGAAATGTAAATGGATTTGAATGAATCCTAGTAGAGATATATTAATCACAGGAAATCTTCAATCCCAGATAAAGTTGGAATGTAAAAATAGGGTGTGGATAAATGTCACATGTTTAGATAGGGAAATGCTTGAAACACAAGTGCTGCCAATGAAACTACAAAAATAAATGACTTAGGAAATCTAAATAGTTTTTTTTTTGATTGTTTAGATTACATCACCAACCCTTTTGTAAGAAAACATGCTTTTGTCAATGAGAAGACTTGATAGTCCTTTAACAAGCGAGACAAGGCGCCTTGCAACATTGTGAGCCTTAAGAAGAAAATCCTTCAATTGCTAGGCATTCATTCCCCTATCCTTGTCAACCATTTGTAATGAAAATTTTAGATGTGAAACCTACAACATTCACCAATTGGGATTTTCCATTCTCACCACAAATGGTATTCCCTTCTATGGATCTTTCACCAAAAGACCAAACTCTGTTCCTGTTAATAATTTCTTAGAGATAAAGATTTTGTCTATCTTGACAATGCAACAATTACAAGAAATAACCAAAAATGGGGAACCTAGTACTCTTGTCATGTCAATGAGGTGGTTCTAAAACCTCCTCCTTTAACTAATATCCATAATTCTACTTACATGTAACTCGTTCTTAGTATTGTTTCCCATAGCTTTCAAAACCTTCAACTATTATGCAGCAACCATATATGTAAATTTCATTTTTGAAACACAACGCACACATAATAAAATTATCTAATAAAGTGAAATAGAATTAGCATAGAATGTGATAGCTACACAACAAGATAACCACCTAGATCTGACCATTTTTCACTCAAATTCATTTTGTATTAAATCAATACACCAAAGTACACCTAGAGAAATGAGACGACCTGTTACAAAAATAAGTGTTCGATTTCTGCCTTGATATATAGCACAATGGACTGTTATCCAAAAAAATATCTATCAAGCTTATACTAGCAAAAAGACAAATAACCATTTTCTAGAGTTTGTGACAATCTTGATTACCTAACCCTACTGATCTCTTAGAAATTCTTTTGAGAAGGAATGGTTCACAGGGAGAAATTTCAACTATACCGGTAGGGAAATGCTTCAAACATAAGTGCATATCCTAGGGAAGCAATTTTTAACCTAGAAATCATAATATTGAGAATATAGATTCCAAAAAATTTAATGAAAATGAAAATAGTAATTAGGTCCATGCCAAAATTGGAATTTGTACCATGAACCTACGATAGGTAAACCCTTTCTACCCAACATCCTTCAGTTCAAAATATTCATCTTTTGGCTTTGGCTTATCTTCTTGTACAAATTGATAAAAAGGAAATGATGGAAGTGTTTACAATATCTTGAACTGTTGCATAAATGTAAATGGATCTGAATGAATCCTAGTAGAGATATATTAATTGCAAAAAACATTTGTTCCCAAATAAAGTTTGCATGTAAAAATAGGGTGTGGAAAAATTTCACCTATCTAGGTAGGAAAGTGCTTGAAACATAAGTGCTTCCAGAGAAACCACAAAAAGTAATGAATTAGGAAACCTATATTTATTTTTTTGATTGTTCAGATTCCTTTGCCAAATCTTTTCCAAAAATAGGATTTTGACAACAAGAAGACTCCATAGTCCTCTAACAAGTAGGCAAGACACCCTCGAACATTGTGAGCCTTAAGAAGAAACACCCTCAGTTTCTAGGCATTCTCTCCCTTCTGCTTGTCTACCGGTTGTAATGAAAAATGAAGATTTTCAACCTACATCATTCACCAATTAGGATTTTCCATTCTCACCATTAATGGTATTCCCTTCGATGGAAATTTGAAAAAAATACCAAACCCGGGTCGTATTAATAATTTCTTAAGGATATATATTTTTTCTATCTCAAATATGCAACAACTATAATAAAAAACAAAAAAAATGGGAACCTGGTACTTTTGTCATGCCAATGAGGTAGTTCCCGAAACCTCCCCCTTTAACTAAGATCCATAATTCTACTTACACATAACCTGCTCTTGGTATTGTTTCCCATAGCTTCGAAAACCTTTATCTATTACTAAGCAACCATACATGTAAATTTCATTTTGAAAACACAATGTACACATAACACAATTATCTAATAATGTGAAATGCAATTAGCATAGAATGTGATAATTGCAAAGGTAAGCACCTAGATTCCTGAAGTGGGATGAAAATAGTTGTTTGAAGAAGCTTCATATTTGAAAGAACTATGGGAAATAGTTGAAATAGCATCAAAGATCCACTTACAATGTCCATAACAGAGAGATTAAGCAATCAAGTCATCAATTATATATCAATAGCATAAATTAAAATAGATTTAAAGAGATACTTTAATTGAATATCCATAACCCAAACCTCAACTTAATATCCATGATACAGATATCATTATCCAGACCTAACCTAAACCTTACTAAATTTTTCAATAGTAGGAATTCCATACGGCAGAACACTAAATTTCCAAGGTAATGAAGAACTTATAAAGGTAGAAGCTAAAATGTTAAGAAGTTAACCTCGTTGCAAGGGCAGTTCTCATTGTAGCAGGTCCATATATGGCCTAACAGATTCATTTTTCTTTGGAATTCATGCACTGTTATGACCCGTTTCAAGGGCACTAGTCTGGAAATTCAATTTGACATTTTTCACATCCAATTTGAAAAAATATATTTGTAAATGGAACCTCCACACAGAGGAACCATAACATTTGGATTGGCTAGAGTGATGGGGTCTAATGTTTTATATCGAATTCCATGTAAATTAAAAAGGAGGGGAACCCACCTGTTGCAATCTTCTCAGTAGCTTAGTAAGCAAGATACAATTTTTTTCTTTCATATATATTTATTAACATTGCATTTAAATTTTAAAGGATTGTATGTCCTTCTAGTGATTCACGAGGAATTAGACTGTGGTTGGAACATAACATGCTCTGTATTTTTAAAGTTGTAAAGCACTTATAACCATTGTTTTATATTTATGGGATGTATTCACCATTAATTCTTGATTGTTGTGTTCTGGTTGCATTAAGCCCTGTTTTAGTGCTCTAGTCTACTCTATTGTGGATTATTCTCCCATCACTTTGAAGTAGTATTAGAGAAAGAAGAACCTGCCACGAGGACAAATTGAGCCAAGGAGATTGTTGGGTACAATTTTTAAAGGAGAGGGAAATCCCCAGCTGAGGATATTTCTGGGTTTAATTGTCGAAGGAGAGAGACAACTCCAACATTGGACTAGGCAGAGTGTAGATTTGCAAAAAAGAGCTCCAACTTGTGGGAAACAGAGAAATATAGTTCACAAAGGAATCAACTTGAATTGGGATAGGAAAGGTATAATGATAGAGGAAATTACAAATATGATATATAATAATGTAGAGGCTAGACACTCTTGAGGCTTCCAAAAAGGGGTAACTACAAGAGTACATGATGAAAGTGATGACAATAGTGTTGGAGTAGTGATCCGAGCTGGAATTTAAAGACATAGTAATAAAATGTGTAGTGATACAAAATGGAACCCGAAGACAATAAGAGATATTTGTTTTGAAGTCCATGTTCACTCAAACATTGACAAAATTTCGAAATGGTGATGCAAGAGTTGTTTCCATGTATTGAAAGACACTTGGGAACTAGCTATGCAAGTCCCTATATGA
This sequence comes from Pinus taeda, assembly GCA_000404065.3. Lineage (NCBI taxonomy): Eukaryota > Viridiplantae > Streptophyta > Pinopsida > Pinales > Pinaceae > Pinus > Pinus taeda. The sequence goes on from APFE031720022.1 coordinate 14,920, forward strand.
AATTGAAATAAAATCGGAAAGCGTATCAGACTTCTATATGATTACATAGGAGGGAAGGCTAAGACACTATATCTGAGAATTAATGTATGAATTTATAATTCCATGACATTTTTTGTAATCTTATGAAATTGAGAGTCTGTTAATAATTTTGAAGGATTTCATTATCTATTTAAGTCTATTAACATCTTACAAAAGACCATTTTTTACTGAAATTCATTTTATATTAAAGCAACACACTAAAATCATATCTATAGTAATGAGACAACCTGATATAACAATAAGAGTTTGAATTCTGCATTTTTATACAACACAATGGACTGTTATCCAAAAAAGATCTATCACACTTATAGGAGCAAAAATAAAAATAACCATTTTCTAGAGTTTGTGACAATCCTGATTACCTTCAAAACCTATTGATCTCTTAGAAAAAGAGTTTTTTTTCATCTTCTCAATACCTAAGACAAAGACAAACATTAAACCTATGACAAGTTTCTAACAAATAATGGTTTTACAGGGACACCAACATTTGAAGAAGCATCATATTTAAAAGAACTGTGGGCAATGGTTGAAATAGCCTCAAGTATCCACTTCTCATGCCCACAAGAGATAGATTAAGCAATCAAGTCATCAATTATATATGAATATTAGCAATTAAAACATATTTCAAGGGAGACTTCAATGGAATACCCATACTCCAAACCTCGACTTACTATCCATAATAGGAATATGAGTATTCAGATCTAACCTGAACCTTACTAAAGTGTGCAATAGTAGCAACTCCATATGGCAGAGCACTAAATTTATGAGGAAATAAAGAAATGGACTTCACGCAGTTCAAAGACTAACAAACAACACCAATTACCACAACAATACATCCATTTACAAAGGTAGAAGATGAAACTTTTTGCACTGGAGTTTTTTTCTTGAAAGCATTCACTAGCTGACGTTGGCTTTAGGCTCTAGATATGAGTATTCATATCTTCTCAAAATGACCAGTGCATTAGGATACTTAGGTCTCACACATCAGTATTCATGGCTTTTCAAAATGAACAAATATCTCTAGCTATGAACAAAAACCACTCTAACTCGTGACACAAGTCACAAAGGAATAAATAAAATCACCATATTATCACTGTATTACTAGCTTGGCCTTCCATGTGAATAGGAATTATACTTTTGAAACCTATAATCTGGCCCACTTTGGTTTAACACAGGTTTCAATCGGGTGTATGTCAGGTTGGTGGGCCTACATGCCCAAATTTTATACTCAGTGCCTTGAAGAATAGGCATTGTTGAACTGTACTAGTGACCCCTCTTCTACTCTGAATAATTAAATGTTGTCATTGGAGAGTAAAATGGCCAATTTTTTATTCAAATTCTTAACTTATACCACAAGTGAAGTTGATACCTATGCCCTGAAGTGAGACTTGACTATGAGCACAACTAGCATAATATATGTAACAAAGACATGTTTTGAGTTGTTAATAATTATCAGGCTTTTTTCAATAGATACAAGTTTGACTTACCATCTTAGGCAATCTAATCTCAAAACCAAAGTAGGAAACTAATTTGAAGATAGTACTCTCTTCCTAGCCATAGATTAGGTTGCATTGTATTTTTTCCTGTAACCCAATCCCAAGCTAGATTTCGAAGCTGAGAAGGTATGCTGAAGTGATGAGACCAACACAATGTATCCCCTTGTGTGTGGTGGAAATGTGTGATTCCTTCTTAGATGTTGTTATCAGTTTTCTTTGATCCAAGGATGTGTGTAGAATTTACTCTCAGTACTCCGTTGAGCCTTCCCTCAATCACTTCAGTAACAATACATATCCATTGTCTAGCATAACTTTATAATAGTTTCCATGACTACTTGCCCCCAAAATTTCAAGATGCTTGTGACAACTTCTCAATTTTGAATCAACGTATCTCCTCTAGAAATAAAAGATCCCAACAATAATGCAATGATCACCCTTTTTGCAATTATGAATGTCTCTTCAACATCTATATGGTGAATCCTCAACACCATATGATGATGACCCTTTTCTTAGTTTCCCATTCTCTTCATTTGACTATTATTTGTCATCAATAGAAATGTGATTCTTCCCTCCAGTGCAGGTCTCCCCTGTCCTATCCACTTGGTTTTTCTTTTTTCTTTTTCTAACATTTTCCTCTACATATTTCCTTAATTAAATCTCTGACCTACCTATCCTCTTATAAATACTTGTTCTTCTTCCTCTTTCACCTAGTACACCTCCCCTCTGGCTAATCGAGTCCCATCCTCAAATTGATATTGTATGTTCTGGTTAGAATCTTCCACTTGTTTATGTTTGTATAGCCATCATCTTACTAGTCAATCACATTAGTGCCATGCAATTCTTTGTCCACCTATATTTTTTTATTTTAGTTATTCCATGTTGCCATATGTTTCTAGAATATTTCTGTGTACTAGGTCGCCCATTGACCCTTGTTGGATGGCCAAATTCCCATTAGCCTTACTGTTTTGCATTAAGTTGTCCCGAGGCATGCTCTTGTTTGATTATTAGTTGAGGTTTTGTAACCTATCCCTTGTGCACACTTGTCATCCTCCATGGCTTCCATTAAACCAATGAACATCCCAAGTAGTCTTCCCCTCCAACTCAACTTGGGATTTGTTTCCCCAACTTAGCTCATCCATTTAAATTAATTTGCAATTCTCATAATAACTAAGAAATGAAATCAATAGAGTATATTATTACTATGACATTTTAAACTTGCTCTGCAAGGCGATAATCAGCTGCGAACACTGCTCTAGGGTTTAATGCCCAGCCCTGCCATTCCAGAGTCAGCTCTGGCAGCACAGTTCATTAGACTGGCTGATCTCTGCTGCAGGGGCCAAGGACTGACCCGACAAATGCTCAACGAGGGGTCCACAGGGACCCCATCATTCAAGAATATTGTCATGCATAAGCAGACAAGGAAAGAAGGGTTAAGGATCATGGGTTACGGAGAAAGCAGAAACTTAGGCAGCTCCACAAACGACAAGGGGCAGAAAATGTCAACAGAATCTGGCGGTGGTTCTAAACAGAAAGATAAAGTGAACAAGGAAAAGGAAAACAACACCCTCGGTGCTACTGCAAATCGTCAAACCGCGGGCTCAAATCAGACCCAGGCGACCGATGAAGATGAGCAAGAGAAGCAGGGGAAAAAAAGAGAAGGAAAAGATAGGGAATCACCTATCACCCCTGGCACTAACAACGCTCCCCAAGGAGCCTGCAAACCAAAGAAGAACGAGGCGTTCAGAGTGGTCTGTATAGACCCGGAGATACAATCCCACTGAGAACACATGTCGGAGCATGCGGTCATATGTAAATTTATGGGACTGTGGCCAACGAAACGAGACCTATGTCAATGGATCAAACAACACTGGAGACCCAAAGGTGACATTAATCTACACCTAGGAGCTAAAGGTTTCTTTACTGTAGTCTTTACTAACCTAGAAGATAAAGATAGGGTCTTCGATGGAGGTCCATATTTTTTTGCTTCTGCGGGTCTCTATATGAGACCTTGGAAACCCAACTTCGTCCCTGAAAACGAGACCTTCACTCAGGTTCCCGTATGGATCCGTCTTTTCTCCCTCCCCATAGATTATTGGGGCCTAGCAACACTCAAGCAAATAGGAGACAAGCTGGGTACCTTCATCAAAGCTTCTTAAGCCACCATTCAACGTAGATACACCTCTTGCACCAGAATTTGTGTCGAACTGGATGTATCTGGCGCCCTGCATGAAGGCATTTGGCTGGAGTTTCGGGATGAAGACTATTTCCAGGCCATTGACTACGAACAAATTCCGTTTCGATGTAGAAAATGCCACGAACACGGGCATCTAGTAAGAGATTTCCCTCTTAACAGATCGGAAGAAGCAAGCAAACCCGTGCCAGAGGCACAAAATCCAGAGATCTTCACCAAACCGAAACCAGAAAACGAGCTAATAGAAGAAGACCAAATAGAACAGGGGCCACCCCAAGCAGCACCCTCAACACCTTCAGGGTACTAGAAACAGACACAGATATAGAAGAGATAAGGGCGGATGAGAGGGACACAGAGGAAACAGAGAACCAGCCAGACACCAACAGGAAAGAACAGGATGAAAACCCCCACAGCCCCAAAGCCAATAGGAAAGAATAGAAAAGTACCCAAGACGAAGATACAGAAATGTTAAACAATGATGGAGGCAATGACGAGCTGGAGCTAAACGAAGCCTTGGAAAAAGCAGGCGTAAACCTTCCAGCACTAGAGGAAAATTGGAAGGCGCAAGGCATTGAAAATGTTCCAGAAGAAGAACTAAAAAAGATTAGCGACCTCTTCATTGCAAGACAAAGGGCTGAACTAGCTAGGCAAAACAGGAGATTGGGAATAGCAACAGGCACAGGAAACCACTCCAAAAACACCTCCCTTAACTCAAGTGGCTAGAAACAAAAAAAGAAAAGGGGAAGAAGGACAAATGGAGAAGTCCTACATGACCTAGGGGTTTTAATGCTGAACTCAGGTAAAATGAAGGCACTAGAAGCCTTCCCATCTTACCACTTCTAAACCTGGTTATCAATGAAAATAATATCATGGAATGCAAGAGGGCTCAATAGCCAAGAAAAACAGAGACTTCTCATCAGGAAGTTCCAAACAGAAAAGCCAGACATTATGTTCATTCAAGAAACAAAATGCGCCACCTCTCATATGAAAAGCATCAGCAAAAAACTGGGTAAGCCCCTCGACTTCATTGAAGTCGCCAGTCAAGGGTGGGAAGGAGGTATCACCACCCTTTGGGACACAAGGGAAATAAATGTCCTCGCCTCGGAGGCCACCCGAGTCTACATAGCAATGGAGATAGGTAACTTTGAAACCTATCTCTGTGTTAATGTGTATGGCCCTCATAGATTAGAAGAAAAATTCCACTTCCTCAACTCTCTTAGAAATCTGCAATCTAGATATCATACCTCAAAAATCATCATGGGAGGAGACTTCAACATGATCACCTCCCTCCTGGAGAAGAAGGGAGGGTTACGAAGGCTAAACAGGGATGCAGGGGCCTTTGCCAATTTTATTGAGACCGCAAAATTGGTGGATGTGCAGCCTTCCTCCGGCTCCTACACATGGAACAACAGAAGAGGCGGAGAGAATCTTATCGCCTCCCGCCTGGATAGATTCCTCATCTCAGAAAGCATAGTTCTAGAGGGAATTACTATCAACTCTGACATCCTCCCTAGTGGGGGTTCGGATCACTGGCCCATCTCTCTAGTTGCTGCCTTCCTGGCCACTCCGAGAAACAAGCCATTCCGCTTTGAAAAATTCTGGTTACAACAATGTAATTTTGTCAAATTGCTAGAGAAGTGGTGGAAGGAACCACTAAATATCCAAGGCACCAAAATTTTCAAGCTCCAAAGCAAACTCAAACATATTAAAAGCAAGATCAAGCACTGGAACATCACAGAATTTGGCAACATCTTCAAGGAAAAATCCATAATAGAGAGAAAGCTCGAGCACATACACAAAAGCTAGGCCTCTGGCAATATCACTGAGGAAGCAAAAGAGCTGGAAAAAGAACTAATGACCAATGGAAACAAAGAAGTCTACAAGAAGAAACACTCTGGAAACAGAAATCCAGAGTGCAATGGCTTAAAGAGGGCGAGCAAAACACAAAATTCTTTCACAGGTCCACCCTGGATTACAGAAGTGCAAACAAAATTCTCAATCTCAAAAATGAAGCGGGCGACACTCTTCACAATCACAAGGAAATTTCCTCTCTCCTCACAGAGAATTTCAAACATATTGCACAGGAAATGCAAGCAGATAGAACAGAAGCAATTTACACTCTAATGCAAGCCATCCCCAAAGAGGTAACGAATGAACAAAATCTTACTCTCCTCAAAGAAATATCAATGGAGGAAGTGGAGGAAGCCGTAAAGAGCATGCCAAATGACAAAGCCCCTGGGCCAGACGGCTTCACTATTAACTTCTACAAAGCATGTTGGCCTACCATCAAATCAGAAATCTGGGAAGTTGTTGAAGACTCAAGACACTCAGGCACCATTCTCAAAATGCTCAACTCTACCTTCCTGGCCTTAGTCCCAAAGGAGGAGAATGCTCACACTCCTGAGAAGTTCAGGCCTATTGCACTCTGTAATGTAATCTACAAGATCATCTCCAAGGTTATAGCAAACAGACTCAAGCCCATCCTCCCCAATCTCATCTCAGAAGAACAGTGTGGATACGTAGAGGGTAGACAAATTCTGGACAACATCCTCTTAGCACAAGAAATGGTGCATACTCTCCAGACCAGGAAAAAAGTTGGTATGCTTATGCAACTAGATCTATCCAAAGAATTTGACAAGGTAAACTGGAATTATCTGGAAGTTGTTCTTGCAGCTTTTGGCTTTGATCATCAATGGACCAATTGGATTTTGGCTTTAATCAAATCCTCCTCTTTCTCCACTCTAGTCAACGGTTCACCCTCAAAACCCTTCACCCCTTCCAGGGGCATCAGGCAGGGAGACCCTCTCTCCCCTTTCCTCTTTGTGATCCTCATGGAGGGCCTAAGCCGTCTCATCCTCAAAGCTAAAGTAGAAGGCAATCTCAGAGGTCTCCATCCTCTGCAATCTACTCCAACCACAATGCACCAACAGTTCGTGGATGATACCTTGTTGCACGGTACCCCCACGGTCAAAGAGGCCCTGGCCTTCAAATCCATCCTAACTCTATTCAGCAAAGCCTTAGGTATGGAAATCAATCATGCTAAATCTAAGATTTTTTTCTTTAACACTCACCTTGCAATCTAGAAGCATCTCTCAAGCATCCTAGGGTTTAAACGAGGTAATCTTCCCTCAAAATACCTGGGAGCCCCGCTAACGTCCAAACCCTGGCAAAAGCATCATTAGGAAAGTACTCTAGCAAAATTGGAAAACAAGTGCAGACACTGGACACACAGAGCTCTAAACTTCGCGGGCAGACTAGTCCTAACCAAGGCTATCCTGCGAGCCATACCTCAATACATGCTTTCCATTCTGCCTACCCCTCAAGGCGTATTACATAGGATCAGAACAATCCAAAGATCATTCTTATGGAAAGGCAACGCGGAAAAAAACAAATGGGATTTGGTAGCCTGGAATAAGTTATGCAAATCAAAATCAGCAGGCGACCTCAATTTAATAGACCCCCTTACTTCCAATATGACCTGTGGAGCGAAGTATGGTGGAGATGGCTTAAAGAACCTCACCTTCCTTGGGCGAGGCATTGGAGGGAGAAATATACCCCCAATTGCAATGTGCAGGATCTAATTTGGCTACAGGAAGTTCCAGAAGGATCTCCCATCTGGAACCTTCCCAGACGAAATCGAAGTATTATTCAAGATCACAGTTTCTGGGAAATTCGCAACGAAGAAACGACGTTCTTTTGGGAGGACACTTAGCAGCAGCTTCCTCGGCTTGCAACGCCAGACCTGGAAAATTACAAAAGGGAAGCACAGACAGGAGGCAACTACAGAGATAGTCAGTACTGGAGCCCGGATAACAACGAGCAGGAGTGGAGAACCTGGAAACCCCCGCACTCTAACAGCTCTGCAGCAGATAATGTTCATATTCAGAGCCTCCTAACCACTCTCAGCAAACGAAAAATCCGAACTTCCACAGTCAAGGATCAGCTCATATGGGGAATGAGGGGGAACGGTAGCTACACTCTAAAAGAGGCTAGGATGCAATTGGAACATAATGAGCAAGGGGAGACTTTTCCCTGGAGCACCAAGGTCTCAGATAGCCTCTTCTGGCCTAAAATCAAGACATTCCTCTGGCTCCTCATGAGAGGCAAAACCCTCACATGGGAAAACTTACGGAAAAAAGGCTTCTCCGGCCCTTCCATATGTCCTATGTGCCGCACAGCAGAAGAAACTATAAATAACCTGTTCAATTCTTGCGATTGGGCAAACAGTATATGGAAGTGGATAGAAAACATCATGCAACAATCAAACATGGACACAAATTCCATCCAGAACACAATAACTCAGTGGCCAAGCGATTTCTCAAATAATCTCAGAGTAAAGAGCATATGGAGAATAATTCCAGGCTTCATAACTTGGAAAATTTGGAAGGAACGGAATAGGTGTATCTTTAAAAATGAGAAAAGGAATTTAGAGTTCTCTCCGCTTACCTTATCCACAAATATCCACGAATTAATCTCGGCTAAATGCTCTGCATATCCCGATACAAACCTCTCACCCAGGGACCAGCGCATTCTGGCAAGCTTCAAGCTGGAAAATGGGAACATCTCTCCAACCGTAAGCAACAAGCATGATCCACGAACAGGATAACAGGGATGGCACAGGCCCCCGACAGGTTTCCTTAAACTAAATTTCGATGGGGCCTCCAGGGGCAATCCCGGTCCGGCAGGCATTGGAGGGGTCATCAGGAACCACACAGGGGAAATCCTATACATCTACAGTCAGGCCTTGGGTGAAGCCACCAACAACGAGATGGAATTTGCAACACTGGAAAAAGGCCTAAGAATTCTGCATGCGAACCAAATTGCCAATGCCGTCATAGAGGGAGACTCAGAGGTGGCCATTACAGCAGCCAGGAGAATTTACAATGGCACTCCGGCAAGCAAGGTTACGAAGCATTGGCGCCTGGCTCAGGGGACTGAAAACATAGCCAATTTTCTTCGTGAAATGAAAGGTCTAACCTTTCAGGCGATCAGACGGAAAGGAAATACGGTAGCGGACCACCTAGCAAACGTCGGGATTGAGAACCCCAATGCTCCGAGGGACAGCTGGTGGGAAGATATTACATGCCCTGTCCTTAAGGAAGCTTGCATGCAGTTGCCAGTAAGGACATCTCTCCGGCAGAAAACGACGACGGCACGGCAACGGTTCATACGGTTCCGGCAAGACCCCATGCTGACTAAGCGCACCACCTTAATTACGGTTCAAGCCGAAGGACAATCGGCACAAGGCATATCAGTCAGTGGTTGCAGACCAAAATATCTGTACCTCCCCATGATCTGCTTTGATTCCCGACGCGGTAAACTAGGCAGGACGCAACACACCTAGCTAGCTGCGGACGAGGGAGGGTTCGGTGACAATAATAGCCAACAATTATTCTCAGATCCCACCATACATCCTTCACACTACAATAATGTCATCCGAACAGGCAAGTGGCCCTCCCATCCAATGCCACCCTCCAACCATTCTCCGGCTTTCGATTATTTAACTACGGCCCTGGCAGCCAAGGAAAGCATTGTTTTATCGTCTTGCAAGGTGAATCTCTCTCCCACTACCAACATAGCGCTGGTAATCTCCGTGGCAGTCACCCACGCCATGAAAGGGGATAACTATCGTAACCAGTCGGCTATAAAGGATCTCCAGCAGGCCCGAGAAATGTATGAAACCAGAACCTTGCAGCGGAATAAGCGCAAGCTGAATCAGCTGGAAAGCAGCGTGAAAGCGGAGGAAGCACAAGTCTCCGACCAGCAGTTGGGGAAGGAGGTGAATTGGCTCCAGGACTCGAGTACCACCTTTACGAGGGCCACCCAATTCATCCGAACCCAGGCGGAGGCGTGGAGAATGAAGACGCTGATGGCGAAAGTGTTGGAAGCGCAGGAAGAGCAGGACGAATGGGTGCAAAAGCTCAAACGCCAGATGGACGCTATGGAACACGACCATATGTGCGTGGTGGAAAGCATTGAGTTCAAGTTATCCTCACTGTACCAGCAGGTCAACACCATCAGCAAAAAGTTTACTGTGCTTATCAAGCTCATGAGGAATGTGGTGGGCACCGAGGGAACAACTCGTGAGACCTCTGGCGTCCCTCCTCGCAGCCCGCCGAAGCAGGGGTCTGGCAACCCACCGAAACAGGGGTCAGCCCTTCGCTGATGGTCGCTGCCAATGTCCTCCTTTTGCAGTCGCGTACAATCCCCCTCTCTGGTTCTTGACATTATGTACTCAGTTCTCTTCTTATGGTTATGCTGTAATTTTCTCAGACAGAGACATCAGTTTTTGGCCATCTTGCAGTACCTTCTCGGCTGCCCTGCGTGGTGTGCCCGTTTTGTGCTTGTTTTCTTTTAAATTGCAAATGTGTCCCCTCGTAGCCAGGCGTGCTGTTAAGCAGCCCTCAAATCTGCAGCAACAGAAGTTTTGTAATATATTTACTCTCTGTTAATACAAAAGCTTATTTACACAAAAAAAAAATGAAATCAAGGGTTGTTATAGAAGCATGATGGGTGCACTCAATGATGTTTGATGTTTAAATATATAAAAAATTGGTTGGAAACAAAACAATTTTTGCCATGCTTAAACTTCAAATATTGAAACTCTCTTTTGAGTAATTATAAATTCTATGAAGGCTTAAGGATGATAAACATGGATGAACCAATAGAAGTAAAACACCCAAAGCCTCCAATGTATATCTCACATCTCCTTTTCCTCTTGGATGAATGTTCGATGACATTTTTCCTTATAAAACTTTAATCAATGATTATCTTAAAAAATAAACCTCAATAGTGTCTACTTTAATTGCGATTAACAAAATAAAATGTTTTTTTTAATTGATGATTGTGATCAAGAGAGACATCGTCCAAGTGGACAAATTTTGACTTTGTCAAATGTCAGTATTCTAATAAATAGTTAATTGGCATGTTCAAACATTGCATATCTTACGAACATTTAATTATCATAGCATATTTGAAAAAAAAAACTATTGTCGGATATTTGACTAAAATATCATCGGATATCCAATGATAATTGTGTTTGTCGAATATATAACAAATGTTAGGGCTCAAGAAAAATACAAAAAATATTTGAAAGTAAATATGGTAGTATTACTAAACTATCAAAGTATGACGTCAAACTTTCCACACATATGTAATAGTTGGGGTTAGGGAATAGGGGTTAAGGATCACATGTTAATAGGATAAAGAGTTAGAGAATACGGGGTGCGTAGATTTTAAGTTAGGGATTAGTGGATTAAGGTGTATTGGGTCAATGGGTTAATGTGTTATGAGTTATGAGTGTATGGGTTAAGGGATTATGGCTTGCGGGTTAAGCTAATAGGAAATTTAGCAATTATGGGTTAAGGTCTTATGGGTTGTGATATTGGGGCCTCTAATCCCCTTATCACCACTACTGGGGGTTTCCATGTCAATTTCTCTAGCCCATATGACATTAGGTTCTAAGTCACATAATTATTATCTAATGATACAATTATAGATCTTACTCAACCATGGTTGTACGTCCGCTTTCCCTATTCAATACACAACAAGATACCCCTCCCACCTTTTCAGTCATACCGTTCAACTTGTCCTAATTTTATGAACCCCAAAATTTGGTCTCAATGCCCCTACAACTACACCCTTAGTCGTCCTTGGATAAAGGGCTTAAATGCTTTAGTATTTATAGGTTGTGATAGGGGATTCCCTAACACCCCCTATCACAAAATTGTGGGTTCCCTAATCAACTTCAATTGCATGATACTTGAGAAAAATTGGGAGAAAAGGATAAGGAACTCAGAAACTTGAAAGAAGTTGTTGAAGAGTTAATGGAATAAAAATATACCATGGATATGGGGAAACAAAATGGTGGATTTAATCCAAAACCACCCAAAAATGTAAGAATTTCATATGCAAACCATTTACTTTTTGATATATGTTTGACCCATGTTTGACAATAAGGTTAAGTTTGACCTATGCTTTCTCATCTCAATCTATCTTCTAGCCCCACATATGTTAAGAGTACTAGTGTAATTATATTTAGAAGCAAGCCATTCCTAAATAAAAAATTGGTATTCTCACTATATGCAAAATGGAGATCCAATTGTAAGACGACCTTGGTCAACATTGTATTGAAGGCACAAAAATAGGTGTCAAAATGACATGAAAATAGATATTGATAGCTTGAATATTGAACCATTCATGTAGTTGAGGACTAGTGTCAGTGCCTAATAGACTTGGAGAAAACTAAGGGAATTTGAATGTTGCCTTGAGCATGTTGTGGACAAGAGCTTTGAGAAAGATTCTAGACATGTATGGGATTCTTACCCATACACTTGGTAAGGGAATGGACCAATGTTAAAGGATGATGACAGTAAAGGGATATCTTTATATCCTCTTTTTTCTTTTGAGTTGACATGAATTACATTTTTTTTGTTCCTAGAGATGACCCTTAGTTTATTCCTATGAACTTAGATGTTTTTTTAGACATTATAAGGCGATATTGTTTCCCTTTGAGAGAAAAAATATGAAGGATATTTGGGGAAATTGTGGCCCTCCATAAAATGTAGATCAAATTTCGGGAACTTGTGGCTCTTTTCCTTAGACCCTAGTAGTGGTTAGAGGTTATATTTGGATGGGTTAGGGGAAAAAATCCTAATATGACCAAGAATATTAGTGTTGGAGCACCGATGGTTTGGGAGAAAGGCTTAGGAGTTCTAAGAGTTAAGGGGTTTACAAGGTAGGGGTTAAGGTTAAAGGGTTAGGGGTTAGGAGGTCGAGGTCTAAGGGCTTTAGGGGATAGATATTAATGGATTAGTCATTAAGAGATCCACGGATCAAAGGTTAAGAAATAAGGGTTGAATGGGTCAAGGGATTTAAGGGTTAGGTGCCTAAGGGTTATGAGATTTAACTGTTAGTGGGTTAAGGTGTTAGGGGTTAGTGGTTAAGGGGTTTAGTGGTTAGGGGTTAAGGGTTAAGGGTCAATTTTTAAGAGGATAAAGGGTTATTTCTTAAAGTATTCATGGATTTTAACATAGGAGATAGGGGTTAAGGGGTCAATGGCCTAAGGTTTAAGGAATCAATGTGTTAATGGGTTATGAGTTATGAGTGTAGGGGTTAAGAAATTATGGTTTTGGGGTTAAGGGGATATATAATTTAGTGGTTATGGGTTACCAAACTCTGGGTTCTAATAATGGGGCCCCTAATCCCCTGATCACAACTAAAAGAGGTTCCCTTAGGATTTGTTCTTGTTGCCTTTCCTCTAGGCCCCCTAACCACTTTGTCATGTAATATTATGGTCCCTTCTCATTCTCTAATGCTAAGATTATACATCTCATTAAATGATGTTTGAACCTCTCACTTCTACCCATCCATGCTACCCTTATGTCCCCTTTCCCTGTTAAATACACCAAAATATCACCCTCCCAAAAATTCATGAGAATTAAACATTTGGATGTGGTTGTTTAACAATTGCCTCTAAAGGTTTAAGAACTGCCTCCAAAAAGTCCCCCTCTCACAAAATTTATGATAATTGAAGATTTGGAGTGATTCATTTAACAACCACCTCTAAAACTTTAGTTTTAATGTCTTTTGTTTTTTTCTTTTTTGGTTGGTTGGGGGGGGGAGGGGAGTGCGGGTTGTCCAAAACCACCTCCAAGAGTTACATTGTCATGAATTTTAAGTGGGTTGTTTGAAAACCGCCCTAAAAGTCACAAGAATTGAACTTTTGGACAGGTGGTTTTGGACCCCCCCCACTATCACCCCCAAAAAAAAAGTCATTTGATGAGACAATTGTATGTAACGGATTGCCTCGGAATGTTCAATTTCTCAATGACCTTTTTTTTTTGGGGGGGAGGGGGTGAGGGAGGAAAGGGGAGCTGTTCACAAACCCACCTCAAAAAGTTAATTTTTTATGAATTTTAGGGGAGTTTTCAAAAACTAGCCATGAAAAATGTGTTTTGGGCATTGATTTAAACCCCTGCCCCCCATGAAAGTCATGAGAAAACACTTTTAGAGGTAGTTCTTAGAAACCCATTTCCACAAAAATTAAAATTCAATATTCATGACTTTCTTGGGAGGTTTTCAAAAACCTGCCATGAAAAATATCTTTAGGGGCAATAATTTAAAATTTGTCTATGAAAGTCATGAGAAAACCCCTTTTAGAGGCATTTTATTGAAATCTGCCCCAAAAAAGTTCAATTTTTCATGGCGTTTCAAGGGGGTGTTTCAAAAACTGCTCCTAAATTCCTTTCTTATAGTACTATAGGTGACAATAAATGTCAAGTGCCAAGTCTTAGTGCATTCTAAGTGCCAAATCTTCCTTTGTTACTTCTCTCCTACGTTACAATAGTTGGATCACAAATAAATTTAATATTAAACTATGTGAAAGTGTACAAAGGCATCTCAACTCATGCCAAGCATGTTAAGAATTTCCAAGTGCCAATGTGTGTGATGGAGTGTTACACATGCTATGGAGTGGCATGGCATGTCAAAGAGGGCTAAGGTGTGCAAGAGAGTGCTCATGTATACCAAGGATTGTGCCAATGAGTGTCAACAAGAGCTAGGCATGTCAAGGAGGGAGTGACAAGCTATGCTAGGTAGTGGTAAGGCACATTATGGTACCATGGGATGTCAAGGAGTGTCATAGTGTGCTAGGGAGTTCTAGGGTGCACTAACATGTGCCAAATAGTGTCAAGGCATGCCATGACATGCCAAGACATGACTGATTCTCAGGTATCCAAGGATGTGCAAGGTGCTAGGGCTTTCCAACATGTGTCAAGGAGTGGCAAGGCAACAAAAGGAAGAACCAAGATAAAATTCAAGGAAATGAACACATAAACAGGTTAATAATTTAGGACTTTACTTTTTACAAAGGAGGCGTGCTAGGAACACTAACAATAGGTTCCAATGCATGATAAGTGCCAATGCATGCCATTACATGCCAAGTTGTTGTAGGGAATTATAGGGAGTATAGGTCATGCTAACACATGCAAGGGGAGTGGTATGTTGTGTTAGGGAATGCCAACATGTGCCTAGGTGTCCTAGTCATTGCAAGGTGTTTTAGATACAAGGATGTTCCAAGACATGCAAGGTGCCAAGGAATGTCAGTGTGTGCGAAATCATGTCAAGACTTGTCAGGAGTGTTGAGGAGTGGTAGGTCTCTCTCATTAATAGAATTCACTGAGATTTAATATGTATTAAATAATATGGTTCCTACACACACTAGTGGAACTCCATATAAAGTGAAGTTGCTAAATAATAAACCAAACATAGATGAATCATGTGTTGACTCATAGGAAAGCTATATTTTTATTAATTGAGGGAAATGATACACACTAATTACTTCTTAAAAAATTGATTGACTCTAACCATTATGGCCTTGGACACATAATGAAAAATACTCCATAACATTGGTCTTAAATCACTATCTTTCGACAAAAATATAGTCGTAGTCATATAACATCATCAAAAACTCATTCGAATGATCAATAATGACGAGAATTTTTTTACCTTCACCAAAAGTAACCAAAAAGAGCATTGGTGAGAGACAATAAAAGATCATTAGTACAAGTGTCACCTAAGAGAGAATTAGTTATGGGCCTTTAGCAACCCGCATTGAAAGTGTCTTTGAAAATGGCTTTGGTAACAAACCTTAAAG
>APFE031720026.1:0-22386 GCA_000404065.3 Pinus taeda
AAGGCTCCATCCAATGTCATATAGCTTCTAGCTGCAACTTCGATCCCCAACTTCAACATTGAAACTTCTACTTGCAACTTCAACCTACAACTTTGGCCCTATAACTACTGCAGAAACCCTGGTCCAGTTCTTTAAGAGATTTTCCTTGATCAAGACAGATCTTTCCAAGGTCAATGGGGTAAAATAGAATATTTGCTCTCCCGTCAACTTGATGTTACAACTCGACCTCTTGCAATTTATACCAACAATTTTGTCCTTCCTGGAAGCTATAGAAACCCTATATTTCATATGTGTGAGAGAGATAGAGCCCAAAAATAAATTTTCTTCATTATTCTTGGATTCCTCTTGCCTTCTAGACCTTCCCTCTTCGTTTCTTTCTACTCCTAGCTTCATATTGAACTTGTTCTTGAGAGATAAAAATTGTGAGTGAATGAGTGCCAAATGAAGTCGAATCTGCTCGTTTATATAGCCTTTCCAGGGGGTCAAATTTCTTTCTTTAGGCTGACTTGAAGTTGCCAGGGCCGACTTGTAGTTTGGGGGTTTCCAAGACTTTCTAGACTCAAAATAAATTCTTTTACAAGTTACATCTTACTCGGAAGGGTCTTATAAACATGATCTTGACTCTCTTGATTCATGACAATAAATCCTATGACCTAATAAACCCTAGAAGCATGAAGAACATGCTTTTACCTAGAAGACCATCAATAAGAAGCATGAAACCCATGCTTTAAAATAATGAAGTTTATTTCTTCTTTTATTTGTTACATAAGATATACATATTGAAATGAGTTCAACAACAGTTTTGAAGACCGAAACAAGATAGATTTCCAACAAAGATTGCTTGTAGGACACTCCAAATTGGAATTTTCTGTCATTTTGCAAATGTGGAATTGTTGGACATTAGAAAGCTTGTCCAAAATCATACTACAAATGGAGTGGTAATTAAAGTAAATTCATTTCACTTCATGTATGTATCTTTCCCTCATTCTTGAGCATCAATTCATTTATTATGGTATTTGAGTGGGTTTTCAGGTGTTGGCTGGTATATTTTGTGATACTTATTCATATTAGATGCAGTGCTTGTTTAACTACTTGTCTTCATCATACATAAGTGTTTCTAGGCACTGATGTTTTAACTTGGTGAAATTGTGTGTAAATTGGGATAAATCTTGTGGCTTTATAGGAGTTTGCCTAAATTCAGAGGAAATCATGCTGATGTGATAGTGGGAATATCTATTGTGTTGTATTGTTCCAACACAAATTACACGAATTTCTTCAAAATTTAAAACTTTCCTGTTGCAAAATTTTAACAAACAATTTACATGTAAACTTGGACACACACCCAAAAATTAATTTCTATAGGAACATTCATAAATTTTATCAAACATTTTGTGAGCAAACTTTGCACAACAAGATATAAATGCATAGAAATTATCGCTCCCAAAACAACAATCTAAAATTTCTATTAGCTAGAACAATGTTTTCTTTACAAACTTGGGGATGAGGAAACCTAGTAATGATTTTCTAAAGATGACACTCCCAATGCGACCCTCTTGGAAATGACCATGACCTCCAAAAGCTTAGCAACTCATCCCTTTGATTAATTGACATTTTTTGGCCACAAGAATTGAAGCTTGGCTCCCTTTAATGTAAAAAATTTGACCCTTTAGCAAACATGGGCATGTAAGCTCGACCCCTCAACAAATATAGGCATGAATTCGACCCTCTAAGGAAAATGAACTTAGGCCCTTGTAAAAACTTGGCACCTCCACCCAAGTCTTACCCTAGAAACCAACAAACTAGCCTTCCCAAAGTTTCTAGGCTTAATTCAGAAATTCGACACCTGTTTGAAGATAAATTAAGCCTTCACTAAGGGTACTTAGACGCCTTGAAAATTCCAAATAATTCAACCTTCTATGGCAAAGAATTCAACCTCTAGTGAAGAGTAATTTCAGGCTTCCTCTTTCCAAGTCAACTCGGCCCTCCTTAAGGATATATTCAGCCTCTATGGGTGAGCTTAGCCTCCCAAGAAACCCAACCCTTTCAACCATACAATTTGGCCCTCACCCGGAACTTGTCCTCAGAAAATCGGTCTCTTCTGTTAATTTAGGTTGTCATTGATGTCAATAGTTAATTGTCAATATGGCAGTGACTAGGATGGAAAATATTCTTGAAGATGCTAGAGGATGACTATAGCTCTTGTTAAGATATCAAGACAAATGAGGTAACAATCTTGTAACTTGATGATCATAATAAAGGATTACCATATCACTGCACTTGATGAAGGTATCGAAAATATACATGACGATGACACCACATGATGACATGTTCTACCTCTAATATGGACCATGATGATGACTAATATTTGGAAGGCTACCCTCTATGCCTGGACTATGATGACTTATCTTACATTGAAGGACTAGACTATGATGATGACCCTATGTTGAAGATGTTAAGTAATAAGGCAATCAAGAACATGAAGAGGGAAAATACATAATGACATGAAGACAAGCACATGATAAAGGGAATAATGATGGTGGCCCTACATTGAAGAAGACAAAGCCATGAATTGTGAAGAAAATTAACAAAGGAATCATCCATGGAAGAAGCCCATCTATGAAAGAATGTTGTTGTCCTATATTTCTGCACTCATAAATATCAGTCACATTAAAAAATATTTTTTGCTACCTTAGAGGCATAATTATTCCATTAGAGCTACACCATCTTAAAGAGCATAATTTTTTCTTTCCAACGAGCTATTACATGTCCTGAAATTCCAAGCAGTTGGAAAGTTATTGATTTTTTAAGTTAAGATATAATTTGTGGCCAGCAAGCAGACTTGAACGTGTAAATTCAAGTCGGCCTACCTTTATGACGTGGCTGTTCGTTTAAGGATGGAAAAAGGTATATAAATAAGAGGTTAGACATCCTTTTTTTCAAAAATCAATTTTGCAAAGATCCTACAAGTGACACAGAAATCAAGTTCACATCTTGTGAACCATATAACAATGATTATAAACTTGTGGAAGCTGCAGAGAGAAGAGGACAAAATTACGGACTGTGGAGGCCATCCAAAAATGCAAATTGTGCTCAGAAACTAGGTCTTGTGAAGCATACTTCGAACCTATCTTGCTACAGGCATATTCTCTATTGGATTCCTTTGAATCTTGGATTGTCCCTTTACACGTTGGGGCTCTGTGCTAAGATGCTTGATAGTGATCAATCTTGGTCTACAGTCTAGTTTTAGAACATAGATTTGTGGTGTTAATAGAAGTTACCTTGGATTTGTTGGGAGCCTCCATACCTCAGATATAATCACTACTTTAGGGCTTAGACAGTCTACTGTGGAGTGCTCAAATTAGTTGTAGAGGCTCGGACTGGAAGTGACACTTATCCATAGTTGGATTATACTAGGATTCTTAAAAGGTGGATCAAAATTGGTTCAACATGATGCCAGAATATTATTGCTGAAGTTTTGGTGCATGGAATGATGTAAGTACAGTGGTTCGATCTCCATAGCTGGATTATATCAAGATTCTTGAAAAGTGGATCAAAATTGGTGCAACATAGTGCCAAAATATTATTGCTGAAGTTTTGGTACAATAAGGACATTGGTGAAGTTGCGGTGCATAAGTCGTAATGCAGTACTAAAGTCTTGGTGCAACATGGTCCGTTGGATAGTGGTGTAGTGTGGTGCAAGGTTTGTCATTGTTGAAGTCTTGGTGCAACATGGTGCGTTGGACAATGGTGTAGTGTGGTGAAAGGATTTTCATTGCTAAAGTCTTGGTGCAACATGGCGCATTGGACAATGGTGTAGTGTGGTGCAAGGATTGTCATTGCTAAAGTCTTGGTGCAGAATGGTGCATTGGACAATGGTGTAGTATGGTGCAAAGTTGATGGTGCAGATTGGGTGATGAAGAATGGTGCAGTGTAGCAGGCTTATTGTAGCATAGTGAAGAGACCTTGAAGACATCTTGAAGCACCCATTGAAGAGCTTGTGGAGAAATCTCCTGTTGGGAAAAACACTGTGAATACTCCCTTTAAAAGTTCTTGAAGAAGCCCTTGAAGAGGCTTAAAGCAGGTGTAGAACTTGGATTGCCTTTTGCAGACACCTTGAAGATCTTGAAGATAATGTTGAAGACCATGATGCATTAGCCATCATGAGGTAGCTTGGAGATATTTTGCTTTGGTATAATGAAGAGAAGTTGAGGCACCTTCTATGAGACAAGGTTGTCATTGGTGATATGACATGACGATTAAGTGAAGGGATTGCTGAAGATTGACAAGGCTTATTGAAGAAGACTTTGGGAGCCGTGAAGAACAACCTAACATATCTTGACAAAGGAAAGCTAAAGGATTGGTGTCCTTGGAGTTGGTGCTCCTAAACTCAAGGTTGGTGCCTTAGATAAGATAGGGTTGAAGCCCTAGAGGTCGAAGCCTCACTAGAGTCCAAGTAGGTTCTTGGCACATCCTAGGTTGGAGCCTAGGTGTCTTCATCAAAGGTTGGAGCCCTACCCATATTGTACTTGATTCATTATAAATATTATATTAATAAAAGTGTTTACTTCTATTGTTAATTTTTTGTGTTCTAAATATTACTGATCTAACTGGTAATAATAACAATTGAAAGGAAATACTAATTCACCCCCTCTCAGTATTTCCAACATCTTGTTGATGAAAATTTATCCATGAACTCCTGCAAGAAGTTTAGAAAAATCTAACGAACAAAAACCAAATTAGGGTAGCAAATAATTCCATCAAAATTGGAGACCAGCTAGGGTAGCAATTAAATATACCGAAACTGGGTCAAGTATCTTGCTTGAAACCCTCAGGTTGAACTCTCTTGAGCTCTGCTTCAGTTGCAAATAAAAAAGGGCAAGTTAGGATAATTTGAAAATGAGCTCCCTTTCCCCTTTTATAATTACTCATTGAGAGTTTACTTTAATTTAATATCGAGTTGGCCTATTTGCTACCTTTTTACCAAAACACAAAATACCAAAATTACCCTTTTGCCACCTTTTTGCCAAAATTGAGCAAAAACCGAAAAAATGGATAGAATTCACTGTTGTTCAAAATGATGGGGACATTACATGTGTGCATACCCCCTAGCACCTTGACTATGACCTTGCTAAAATTGTTAATCGGAGTGCTAACACACTTCAACTTTGAGGTCCTCTAGATCATTTTCATGTGAACTTTCAACCTTAGGGTTGAATATGGAATATAACTTCTAACAATCTATATTTCACTTACATCCAACAATTATACTTCAAGGCAAACAATATTCCAAGTCCTTAGGGAACAAAACCCAACATATATTAGATCTTGATTACTTATTTACAAAAATGAATTTTTGCACTTGGCTTATATATGTTTTTTAAATCATTTAGCAAAATTTGCTCACAATTAGGTTAAGTCAACATATATAATTAGAACTAGAAACTACTTAATCACCATGAGGACATACATTGAAAATTATTTTTGTAAGTACACAAAGTTTGGACAACAAAGAAATGAATTTACAAGTACATACCAATTTTTTTTCAATGTTGGTGCAAGATTTTCTTTCAAGCTTATCACAACTTAGGACTCTCCAATGCTCTCCAAACCCTAGCTAAGGAAACATGAATAGGATAACACTAAAAAAAATGTTAAATGATAGCCACCAACTCCTAGCTAAAAATAATTTTCATTCAAAGTTAGTTACTCCACCAAAAATCCCAAAACTAGTAAGCATGCATTGACACATTGGCATGTCCACTTTGGAACCTACACTTGTATGAGATATGTGTACAACATAAAACATGATAGTATTCCACTATCTTCACATCAAGCACTCCAAGCAATCCCGAGCTTTCTAATAGCACAAAATCCTAGTCTTATTTAGTTATAAGAACCACAATAACAAGTTCTCCCTTGCCTCAATATGATTTCGCTCAAAATATATGTAGCTCTTCCCTTCTTCTTAGAGAAAACCTTAACCTTAACAACTTCCTTGCATTAACATAAGAACCCTAATGTACTAGACAAGAGAGCAACATAAAATGAAAAATAATATCATATGAAAGATACAAGTTCACTTTTCCTCACATCTCTAAGATAAGATTGATGTGATGATAAATTATGAATAAAAACTCTTAATGTGTCTCTAAATGAATTTAGGAATTGAGTTGCAACTCACCTTAAAATTCTAATCAAGATTCAGATCAATGAATCATCGATTGTGTTCCACTATTGAAAATAAATTATAGATAGGAGCAACCCTTTCCTTTGATTCCATTTCTTGAAAATGTTTTATTTGTTGATCCTTGGAAGTATGGTTTTGCTTAGTGAGAAATGATGCAATTTTCACACGAAGGGTTCATTTTGCAAAACATTGGCTTAGGTGATTTTAGGTACCGTTCTTTGTTTGAATTGACTAAAAAAACTTGTAAGGGCTTACAAAACTCAATTATGCTTCTTGGTATGGATTTGATGCACTTAGACCAAATTCCTAATGTGTCCCTAAATGGCTTTAGAAAGTAAGTTACAACTCAACATACAAATCTAACCAAGGGTGAGATTGATGAATTGTTGATTGCATTGGAATTATGAGATTGTATTATAGCTATGGGAAATTGTATAATATGGTTACATTTTTGAAAAAAAATGTTTTATTCAATGATTTTTGAAGCTAGGGTTTTTCTTAGTAAGAGAGGATCTAATTTTTTCACTAAGGATAAACTTTATAAAATATTGGCTCAAGTCACTGTGGGTAGGATGCTCATGTGGGTCTTGGAAAAACACACTCGCAGGGGTTTATGGAAATCAATTATGCTACTTAGTTTAGGTTTTATGCCCTCATACTTGATTCTGAATGCATCACTGAGTGACTTTAGAAAGCAAGTTACAACTTTCCACGATGCTCCAACTCGGACTTGGACTGATGAACATTTGATTGCATTAGACTCATAAAATTGGATTATAGTCAGGGGAACCACTCTCTTATGATTCCATTTCTTGAAAAGTGTTTTATTCGATGATATCTAGAACTATTACTTTTTAAAGTAAGAAATAATGCAATTTTTACTTTAGGGGTTGATATAGAAAAACACAAGCTTTGGTGATTGCAAATAACATGCTCACATCAACCTCTGCCAAACACACTTGTAGGAGCCTATAAAGAACAATTATGCTACTCAGTTTGGATTTTATGCCTCTGGACTAATTTCTCAATCTGTCCTTGTTTAGCTTTAGGAAGTGAGTTGCAACTGACAATAAAAATATAACTAGGACTTGAATTGATGAACCATCAATTATGTTGGACTCACGACATTGAGTCACATCTAGAGGCATCCCTCTCCTACAATTTTATTTTGCCAAAAAATGTTTTCTTTGATGATATTTAGAACTAGGATTTTTCTTGGTAAGAGAAAATGCAATTTTTGAATTAGGAGTCCATTGGGTGATTGTGGGTAACATGTTTACATAAAAATCTTAATGTCTCCTTGAATGACTTTAATAAGTGATTTGCAACTTGCCATATAAATCTAATCAACAATTAGAATGATGGATAATTGATTATGTTAGATTTATGAAATTATAAGACATCTAGGGGCACCCATCTCCTATGATTCCATTGCCTAGAAAATGTTTTATTTGATGATGTCTAGAAAACAAGGTAAAGACAAGATAAGATTATGGCTCAAGATAGTAAAAGTGCTAAAAGTGAAATATTTTCCTATAGACTATTTGCATAATATTGTTGAAAATTTAGCAGCTCAAAGATGAATTTCTAAAAATAGAAAGTCTAAAAATAGGATTTCTAAAAATAGAAAGTCTCAAGTATGACTTTCCAAAAATAGTAAATCACCTTTCCTCAATTGGTAATCAAGTATTGTTAATAGAAAATCCCTTATGATTATCAATCAATCCTAATAGTTCAATTTCGACTTAATAATCAATATTATCATTAATATTATTATTATTATTATTATTATTATTATGATATTATATTATTATTATTAAAAATAAATTCAAGTGACTTAATCTTGGCTCTCAATAATGTTCTCTTACACTCTTATTCTTGGCATGACATATTCCTCTTACACTCCCATTAATGCTCTTACACTCTTACACTCAATAAAAGATCGTCATAAAAGACTCCTCTTAAACTCTCTTATGCTCATTAAAACATGTCATAAGATATTCCTCTTATGCACTCTTTAATGCGTATATTACACTCTCTCTTAAAAGCATAAGTTACAAAGGCATGCTTACCTCCTTAATGGCACGAGTTACATTTCCTAAATGGGCATGAGTTACAATCCTCTTGGCATGCAAGTTACTCCTCCTTTATGGCATGGATTCATTGCTCCTCCTATATATGTGCCTCATTATTTCACCCCTCACTACTTGTGCATTGTGAAAGAAGAATTCAAACTTGAGAGAGAGTTGGAGAGAATTGAAGAAGATTGTGTGAGAGACACTTGGAGAGTAAGAGAAAAACTTGGTGAGCCAAGGTTGATTCAGTGCTTCAGTGTTTCAGTGTTGATTTAGTTGAAGGGAAGGTTGATTCAATTTGTGCATTTGCTACTTCTATCAGTGATCAACGTGCTACAACTTGTTCGTATTTGAGTGAAATTACTCATTCTCTTGTTCTCTCATTGTACTCTGCATCTTTGTTTAACAATTGATTTCTAATAGAAGAAGAATCTGGTTGGGTTTTACCCTTGTGGGTTTTTCCTTGGTCATTGGACCTGAATTATCTGTGTCTCATTTTTTTCTCGGATGACTTTTCTTGTGCATTTGATTTATGTTCTATCTACAATTGTTTATCTAATATTGCATTATAAAGAAGTTTTGTAATAAGTGATTTTTACAACATATAACATCATAACTTCAACATGGTATCATAGCTTTGGTGAACACAAGCTCCATTTCCAGCTCTCTTTCTGCTAAAACATATCTTACTATATATATAATATATATATATATATATATATATATATATTTATTTTTATTTATTTATTTTATTTTTATTATTTTTATTTTTTTTTTTTATTTTTTTCGCTCCATTTCCAGCTCTCTTTCTACTGAAATATATCTTGTTGTCCCATCCATCTGCAGCTCTCTTTCTAATGAAATATATTTTGTTGTACACTCCATTTACAACTCTCTTTTTGCTGAAATATCTCTTGCTATTCCCTCTACTCACTGCTCATTTTCCGCTGAATTTTCTTTTCCCTTTTGCTATTGAAATATTTCATTTACAACTAAAATATCTCTTGCTATTTGTTGCTGAAATTTATTGTTGAATTTTACTGCTACCATTCTTCCAAGATTTCAAGGAACCCAAGATATGATAATAATTAAGGTGTTGCATGTGTTTAATAGTTGTGGTTTTGGTACTTGTTGATTTATGTAAAAGTAAATAGTATTTTTACTTCTGTTTATGCATGTGCAAGAAAGTGGTGTCTTGAAAAGAAGTGTAGTGCATAGAAGGTTATGAAAGAATAACTGATAGAAATTGAATGTTGAAGATAGGGGTATTTTGACTCTCTCACATTATATGAGAAATGTCATAATCTTATGGGTTTTGGTAATTTTGATATTAGAGTTTATTAACAACATTGGTTGCAGGTAATAATAATGACTTTTGCAAAAGATGGAATGATAGTTTTCTAAACTAACCTATTTTATAGCGATCATAGATGGATTATAACTAATATCATTGTAGACAATGAAGTAAATATGTATAATTATTATTACATGCCTTCCCTTTAGGATCAAGATTTGAATATCTTTATAAAATCAATGAAAGACCTATCCATACATTGATTCATGATAAATAATAATCAATATAAACCATGGCACCAAAAATTCACTCATCTTCACTATAAAGCATTATCTCATGTGAGAAATATGGTTTCGAAATGCCTAAGATTAGAGTGGATCATGATGGATTTTACCAAGTTATGTTCAAAAAGATGCATTTCTTTTTCCAATGACATATGACTGATGGACAATGTTAACTTATAGAGGTTAGATCAAGAAAGAGCTAACAATCGTTCAGAAATCAACACTAGTAGAATTAGGGTTAGATTTCTCTCTCTTGATAACTAATTGTGAATTATATTGGCTTGTTTTATATCTTTATTATATTATCTTTCATCAAGAAATTACCAAATTATGTGTGTATGAAGATCACAAGAACAAGAGACACAAGATGTAGGCACTTTGGCAGGGTAAAGCCCCTATATAGGGGAAAAAATAGTCAAACTTATTCCTTCAATAGTTAAGACGATATAGTCCAAGAATCTTCAACCTAGACACAAACCTCCTCTAAACACCAAGTCAACCCTTCCTTCCAACAACTTCAATCTAGATCTTCAACCTTGCACCAGCGGCACTTCGGCCCAACAAATCCAGAATTTTAACCCCTCCAACAGTAGAACTTCGATCCAGCAAATAGATCAATAAATTTGCATAAAAGAGAGAAAGGTATAGCCCAAAAACTTCGATTTGTACTTCTTCCTTCTTCCCCTTGAACTTCACACTTTTTCTGCACTTCCTTGATGTGTATCGAACTTGCTGAGTTGATGTCCAAATAGATCGAACTACTCTTGTATATATAACCTCTTCTGTGGGTCGAATTCTCCTCTTGTAGGCCAACTTCATTAGGTTAGAGATGACTTGGTGTGGAGGTAAAAAATTACATTTTTGACTAAATAATAATTATTTTTACATTATACAAAAGCCTAAGAAGGGTCTCATTAAATGGATAATGACTCTAATGACTCAGTCTAAAACCTAGAAGTCCACAATAGGGACTTTGACATATAAAATGATGACCCAAGCATGCAACCCATGCTTTAAAAGTCATTGTAATAATAATAAAATTTTCTTTTTCATTCTTTGACTTAAATATAAATGTGAAGATCGAACCTAGTTACATTCTTCAACACTCCTCTTAACTAGGGAGGTATTCATAATTTACACATGTATATACAAGTACAAGGAAGATCTCAAAATACAATAACTACGGAGAACTTCAACACACATGGTGCCATGGATTAGATTCCTGACCAAAGATTTCAACCTCTCTAGGTACCATTAGGCTTACTTGCTAACCATCAACCTAGGGAACTAAGTACATAATGCAAGGTTAGATCTCTATGACCAATGCGACCCTCCCTGCTTTTGGAACTAGACATCAACACATATGCCAATCAGATGTCCTCATAGGCATTTTGTATCACACAATATGCCTCCTCAAGTCTCTTCTAAACACCCTTTGTTAACGAAATTAGTAATATCAACCAAACCAAGTATGCTTCTCAAATATGCAAACTTCTTATTAGGAAGAGACTTTGTTAACACATCAGCTACCTATTTGTCAGTCGAAACATAATGTAGCTCCATGATTCAATCTTGTACCAAACTTCTAATATAGTGGTACTTATGGTTGATATGATTCATACTTGCATGGAGCATGAGATCTTTAGACATATTAATGTTGCTTTGATTATCATAATTCATCACAATACGACTTAGAGGTTTCTCAAGAAAATTTGAAAAAAATTCCTTAGCCATACAACCTCCTTTCCTACTTCACATGCAACCACATACTCATCTTTAGAACTACTTAAAGCAACAAGAACTTGTTTTCTACTTATTCATGAAATCATCATAGATCCCAAACTAAAACATCCACTAATAGTTCTTCTTTCATTGGTCTCACTTCCACCCCAATCAAAATCTGTATCACCTATCATCTTGACTTCCTTACTATCATACTTTAGGCAGTGATGAATAGTACCACAGAGATATCTTAATATATGCTTGGAAGTTATCCAATGATCATGATAGGGCTCCAACTGAAATTGAATAAGAATGTTCACAACTAAATGTTGGCATTACGATGCATGTGTTGTACTTGATGGCAACCCACTTGTAGCAGAACAACTCACTTATATATGGTAACTAGATGAATCTACGTAACTAGATGAATCTATAGGAGAGATATTAGATGTGACAGAATGCATGGCAGTTGTGTTTACAGATGTGACAAAATACAAGGCAGTTCAAAGGAATCATTTCAGAAGTAATATGGAAAATCACATTATAACAGGTCTATTCATAGGGAGCAAAGTAATGGTACAAAAGAATAGGATGAAGGAACAAAGGGATACAGATCAGAATCAAGAAATTAAAGAAAGAGAATGGTTTAAGAAGTATATGCTGGTTCACCTTGTCCAAGTAGCATATACACACGGGTTCACAGAAAAAAAGAGCGTATATGTATACACACACTTTAACAAGAAGAAAAGCGCGTATATGTTGAAAAATCAAGGATTTTCAAGAGTAGAGAATACCAGGGGTCAATACCATGGTATTAGCCCACAATATTGAGTGGAGTAATGACTATTTGATCCCGTCCAAGAATACCACAAATCCTAAGTGTGTTTTTGGTCCGAGGTATTGGTCTGAGGTTTTTGGTCCAAGGTATTGGTTCGAGGTTTTGGTCTGAGGTTTTTGGTCCAAGGTATTGGTTCATGGTTTTGGTCCAAGGTATTGGTCCGAGGTTTTTGGTCCAAGGTATTGGTCCGATGTTTTTGGTTTGAGGTATTGGTCCGAGGTATTTGGTCTGAGGTATTGGTCCTAAGTGGTCTGAGGTATTGAGAAAGGCCAAAAATATATAAGGAGGAGAAGATCAAAGGGCTAAGTACAGAAGCAATGAATATCTTATGAAGTGCTAGATCAAAAGCAAATATGCATGTTATGGGTTTCTGATGGTTTTCTTGATCTAGACTAAGTATGTACTTGAGCGTTTGATGATGGATGAGATCTAATGATGGATCAGGATCATAATGACTTATCATTATGTGATCTGATAATGGATGGGCTAGTTTGATTGATAACACATGTTTTATCCTTTATATGTGACGATCTGGGTATGTCTGAAGTCAGGAATTGCAAAAAAGTTACAAGTAAGTATTTGTAAATCTATACACTGGTTCGCTTTGGTGAAGGTGCGTATACATACTGGTTCGACTCTTCCAAGTAGCATATGCAAAAGAAAAGCTTGATGATTGATCTATCAGATCAGTACTATTGTTTTGTTGTTGTTTTACTGTTGTTTTTCAATGATGTCTTCTTAGATTTGAAAGTAGAACTGAATGTATAAGGAAATCGAGTCTGATTGATTGATTGATTGAGAAAAAAGGGTGATCCTTGTTGCTATCTGTTTAGAACTCTGTAATATCATAGTAGATCTTCAGAATGTCACTGATTGGTATAGTTTGTGGTTCAGACGTTTTATGGTTTAGTATCTTTAGAGGTATATGAAATTTGGGCTAAAGGAAGTAGCGTATACATGCAAGTTGGATTCATTGAAGGAGCGTATACATTCTAACACATTCCTTTTGAAGTTACAGTTAGTTCTGGTTGTTGATGCAGTGATCTGGGTTCAGATTTGTATATTGGTTACAGTGATCTGTCTATTCCAGTTGTTTGGTTGAATTTGATTAAATTTGAATGAATGGTTGATTCAGTTGTGTAAGAGGTTCAGTGATTGTTTAATTCAGTATTTCAAAGGTTTTAGTGATTGTATGATTCAGTATGTCAGAGGTTTCAGTGATTGAATGATTCAGTATGTCAGAGGTTTTAGTGATTGTTTGATTCAATACGTCAGAGGTTTCAGTGATTGATTGATTCAGAGATTGATGATTGAGTTTTAGTGATTGGTTTTGATTGTTTTATTACAATGGTGATTTATTTTGAGTTTCAATGTTACTAATGGGTCCAATGTGAAAATTTGATGAAAGGTGGCCTTCATATTGCAGTATTGTGTACCAGGACTATCCAGTGTGAAAATTTATGAAATGTGGTCCCTGGGGGATACTAAGGGTTGGAGCCTTCAGTGAGGAAGCTGAAGCTTCCTGCTAGTAGTGGATGGTGATTTGATCAAGGGGTTGGAGCTCCATTCTAGTAGCAGCTAGAGAACGAGTGAAGGTTGTAGCCTTTTGTAGGTCAGAGCCTACGTACTAGTAAACATATCGGCTAGTACAAGAACTAGGGGGTTGTAGCTCCCTTCCAGGTGAAGCTGGAGAATGAGAGAAGGTCATAGCCTTATATAGGTGGGTGCCTACATACTGATATGAGTTTGCACTAGTACAAGATTTAAAACAATTTTTCTTATTAGTAAAAGAAGACAGAGACGACAAGAGCAGGTGGTTTTCACCCACATTGGGTTTCCACCTTAAATCTTGGTGTTCATGTGTGTTGTTTATGTATGATGGTTTATTCTATTATTACTGCACATGGTTACTGTTTAATGTTTAGTAAAGTATTTATGCACTGATTAAAGATTAACATATGATGAATTAACTAAATCATAAGTTCACTGGATATATGTTGGTTACCTTAAGAACATTTGCATGCACATGCAAGTTCCCTTCACTGAAGTAGCTTATATAAATCTGATTATGGAAATGAAAAAGTTATTGATTTGTAAATACTGATTCACCTCCCTTCTTAGTATATTTCCAACAATTGGTATTAGAGAAAATCCTTTGGCATAAGCTTGATCGCTTGAAGGAGATCTGTAGGAACAATGGGAAAGAAGCTAAAGAAGAAAGCACCTCAAAAGAAGAAGACATTTGAAGCGAACTGTGACAGTGGAAGAGACGAGTGGCCATTATGTGGAAGCAACTCCTCAGATTCAGAATCACTTCAGAATGAAGATAAACAAGCAAAAGAATTATCAAGTATGAATTTGTTGTCCTCTGGTGATACATTTCTGTACTCATTTGAAGATAATGAATGTGACAATGAAATAACTAAATTTTCTCTTATGGGTGAAAGAGAAAGAAATCAAATAGAGGTAGAATTTAAAAAGCTCATAGCCACAACTAGAGATCAAAAGGATCTAATTGAAAAAAGGGAATGTGCCTACAAATAAGAAGTTACCAGATTAAAAGCCCAGTTGGAGGAAGGAAACAAACTAAGGAAGTAGTACAAGGAAAAGAAAGGCCAATGTCAAAGGCTATAGGATGAAGTGACATCATTGAGAATTGAAGTGAATGAAAAGGACACAACAACCAGGGAACTTTTAGAAAGAACCAGCTACTGTGAAGGTCTTGAAGGTGTGATCATTTCTCTAAAAGAACATATAAAAAATTCAAATAAGCAGAATGAAGAACTACTCCTAGAATTTGAAGAACAAGTAAATGAAGTTATTGAATTAAGGAAAAAAGTGGAAGAAGGAAGAAAAGTTGAAGAAATCATGAAGAATCAATATATTGAGAAGGAAGAGCAATATCAGGTTGAGGTAAATATCCTAAAAGGTAAATTAGAATAAAAGAATAAACTTTTACGATTTCAAGATAGTACTAAGATTTTGGATGATATTATTAGTAATCAAAAGTCTCCTGCCATCAAATCTTTTCTTGGTTTTCATGAAACTGTTAAAGGTGAATCTAGCTCTCAAATTGAAGCAAGGAACTCTAGTGCAATGCTCAACAATGAGATAAGAGGTCAACCACATCAACAACCAAGGAAATAAAGTCTTCAAAGAAAATCATTTACTTCTAACTGTGGAAGTGTTAATCGATTCTTTCCTCTAATGAATAATGTTGAATGTTTTATATTTCATAAATTTGGACATCTTGCAGTTAGATGCAGAAGTAGAATGGCTTAAGCTAATAACAGTCACATAGAAAGATTATCAACTTCTAGCTACTTTAAGGGATATTGTTTTTCTTGCAATATGTTTGGTCACAAAGCCATTAACTGATGATGATGCCTTGATGACCCTTACTAATATATGCAATGATCAAATCTGACAGTGAACATGTGGCACAGGTTCAGGGGGAGAATATGTTATGCTTCTAATAATGCATTGTTGGCATTATGTTTAGAAGTCTTTGGGACATAACGATTCTTATCAATGGTGAGGATGCTTATGTTGTTGAAGTGTTTAAATGATACACCATGCTATGTTGTAGTCGTAAGTTGCCTATGATGAAATCTCAGATGATACTTATATTACTTGAGCCACATAGTTATTATTCAGATCAAATTTATGGACGACTGAGGATGACGCTTTTTGATGATGCATATATGGTATGTTGCTTACATGATGATCTTCATAAGGACAAGGAGAAGAAAAAAGCTGGAATACACAACTTCATTATTTGATAAGTGTCATTTATTTTACGCTGCTGTCATCATACCTTCAAAGATGCATAAACTTCATATGGTGAAGTTATGGATGAGGATTCCTATAGTTCTTGACTCTCACATGGTTGAGGATTGCTACGGCTGATGGTATCAAGAAATCTTAACAAATGACTATGAGCTCATGGTTTTCTAGATACATATTGTTGGATATGCATTATGTTGGATATGTGGATGATTACTTAAGTTGCATATTAATAAATATTGTTGATTGACTAAGAGAATGGTATTGTTACAGGTTCCATGAAGACATATCTATTTGGAGACATGGCTTACTTAGTCACATAATGATGATGACTTCTTACTTTATGATGATAGGTTTGATACTCACATATGTTCATTATCATGGTTGACGCTTATCATATATGGGAAGTTTCCTAGTGATGATACATGGTTGATATATTAAGGGTTCTTGTGGAAAGATCATGCAGTTCTTGATGATGATGCTATGATCGTAGATGATGACTATGGTGTTTTCACATACATATGATTTGATTTTGTGTTATTGCTTGGAGATATGACATATTCTTAGTTGATTCATGTAAGGTTATGATAAGGCTCTTTCTACTAAGGAACCAAAGCAAGTTGATCTTGATGAGTTCAAGAGGATGAGTTGATATCTATATGTAGCATACTTTGTTAATTGTTGATGATATTTACATTATCATATCTTGGGAACTGATGATGGACATATACAGGTTGTTGGTCTGGATGTTGTTGATAGATGCTTATGGTGCAGATCACATATGGTGTATGATAGTTGATGATGACTATCATGGTCTTGTTTAGATATTTGATATTTGTTATAAATGTCATGTATATCATTTGATGTAAAGGTCATATAAAGGCCCATGATGTAATAATGTGTATCTGTCTGTCATAGTCTTTTAATATGTCCTTTTTGGTCATATGATGTAATTTGTACCCCCACTATGGATGGGAAAGATGATGTAAGAATTTCTATATTTCAGTCATGTATAAACAACTGGTATATCCCCACTTGGTTGGGTAGATGAGTCAAATTTGGTATATCCCCACTTGGTTGGGAGATTGATGTATGTATGAATCATTGGTGATAGGGAGGTCATACTCACTTAGTTGAGTTATAGAGTCATGTTATTCTTTTGAAACATATCTCTGCAGAATCGACATGTACTCAGGGGGAGCATGGAGAACATAATGTATATCAAAGTGGGAGAATATCTTGGTCTGCCCTTTGCCCTTGAAGTCAAAGGGGGAGAGTATTTTGGTGTTTCTTGTTATTGGTGTTGCTTGTTATCTCTAACAGTTTCTATAGCTTGCAGTAATCAACACCAACATGGTTGCCATCAGGTCTAAAGGGGGAGATTGTTGGCATTATGATGCATGTGTTGTACTTGATGGCAACCCACTTGTAGCAGAACTACTCACTTGTATATGGTAACTAGATGAATCTACAGGAGAGATATCAGATGTGACAGAATGCATGGTAGTTGTGTTTACAAATGTGACAAAATGCAAGACAGTTCAAAGGAACCATTTTAGAAGTAATATGGAAAATCACATTATAACAGGTCTATTAAGAGGGAACAAAGTAATGGTACAGAAGAATAGGATGAAGGAACAAAGGACTACAAATCAGAATCAAGAAATTGAAGAAAGATAATGGTTTAAGAAATATATGTTGGTTCACCTTGTCCAAATAGTGTACACACACGGGTTCACAGAACAAAAAGAGCGTATATATGTTGGAAAACCAAGGAATCTCAAGAGTAGAGAATACCGGGGGTCAATACCATGGTATTAGCCCACAATATCGAGTAGAGTAATGACTATTTGATCTCGTCCAAGAATACCACATATCCTAAGTGTGGTTTTGGTTCGAGGTATTGGTCTGAGGTTTTTGGTCCAAGGTATTGGTTCAAGGTTTTGGTCGGTTTTTGGTCCAAGGTATTGGTCTGCGGTTTTGGTCCGAGGTATTGGTTCGAGGTTTTCATTCGAGGTATTTGGTTTGAGGTATTGGTCCTAAGTGGTTCGAGGTATTGAGAAAGACCAAAAATATATAAGGAGGAGAAGATCAAAGGGCTAAGTGCAGAAGTAATGAATATCTTATGAAGTGCTAGATTACAAGAAAATATGTATGTTATGGGTTTCTGATGCTTTACTTGATCTAGACTAAGTATGCACCTACGTGTTTAATGATGGATGAGATCTAATGATGGATCAGGATCATAATGACTTATCATTATGTGATTTGATAAAGGATGGGATAGATTTGAATTCTAACACATGTTTTATCCTTTATATGTGACGATCTGGGTATGTCTAAAGTCAGGAATTGCAGCGAAGTTATAAGTAAGTATTTTCAGATCTATATGCTGGTTCGCGTTGGTGAAGGTGCATATACACACTGGTTTGGCTCCTCAAAGTAGCGTATGAAAAAGAAAAGCTTGATGTTCAAGGATGGCTGATCTATCAGATCTGTATTGCTGTTTTGCTGTTGTTTTATTGCTGTTTGTCAATGATGTCTTCTTATATCTGAAAGTAGAACTAAATTTATAAGGAAATTGAGTCTAATTGATTGATTGATTGAGAAAGAAGGGTGATACTTGTTGCTATCTGTTTAGAACTCTGTAATATGACAATAGATCTTTAGAATGTCACTGATTGGTATAGTTTGTGGTTGAGAGGTTTTATTATTCAGTATATTTAGAGGCATACACAGGTTGGACTAAAGGAAATAACGTATAAATGTAGGTTGGATTCATTGAAGGAGCATATACATTTTGACACATGCCTTTTGAAGTTATAGTTAGTTCTGGTTGTTGATGCAATGTTCTGGGTTCAAGTTTGTGTACTAGTTACAATGATCTATATATTCTAGTTGTTTGATTGAATTCGCTTAAGTTTGAAGGAATGGTTGATTCAGTTGTGTAAGAGGTTTAGTGATTGTTTGATTTAGTATGTCAGAGGTTTTAGTGATTTTTTGATTCATTACGTCAGAGGTTTCAGTGATTGATTGATTTTGTTATGGTTGATTCACAGATTGATGATTAAGTTTTAACGATTGGTTTTGATGGTTGTATTACAATGGTGATTGATTTTGAGCTTCAATGTTATTAATGGGTCCATTGTGAAAATTTGATGAAACATGGCCTTCATATTGCAGTATTGTGTACCAGGAGTATCCAATGTGAAAATTTATGAAACGTGGTCCCTGGAGGATACTGAGGGTTGGAGCCTTTAGTGAGGAAGTCAAATCTTCCTGCTAGTAGTGGATGGTGATTTGATTAGGGGGTTGGATCTCCCTTCCAGTAGTAACTGGAGAATGAGTGAAGGTTGTAACCTTTTGTAGGTTGGATCCTACGTACTAGTAAACATATTGGTTAGTACAAGAACTAGGGGGTTGTAGCTCCCTTCCAGTAGAAGCTGGAGAATGAGAGAAGGTCATAACCTTCTACAGGTGGGTTCTTGTGTACTGGTATGAGTCTGCACCAGTACAATATTGTAAACAAATATTCTTATTATTAAAAGAAGACAGAGTTGACAACAGCAGGTGGTTTTAACCCACATTAGGTTTCCACCTTAAATCTTGGTGTTCACGTGTGTTTCTTATGTATGATGGTTTATTCTATTATTACTACACATGGTTACTGTTTAATTTTTAATAAAGTACTAATGCACTGATTAAACATCAACATATGATGAATTAACTGAATCATGAGTTCACTAGATATATGCTGGTTACCTTAAGAACAATTACATGCACACACAAGTTCCCTTCACTGAAGTAGTGTATATAAATCTAATTATGGAAATGAAAAAGTTATTGATTTGTAAATACTGATTCACCCCCCCTCTCAGTATTATTTCCAACACAAAACAGATATTTGGTATAATGTTTACTAGATACATCGGAGAACCCACCAACTTTCAAAAGGATGTAGGATCTACGAGACTTGAGTTAGAGCTTCTCAACTTCTAGAGATTGGTGATTATGGGAGTAGTCACAGGCTTGGAATACATCATACCGAATTTCCACAAAAAATTAATTATATGCTTTCCTTACCCCAGATAAATCTCCCCAGGTTTCTTCCATACTTCCAAACCTAGGTAATAATGCATCAGACCCAGATCCTTCATCTTAAATTCGGATGCCAACATCTTCTTGCATTCTTGTATCCTTCGCTCTACACCTATAATAAATTGATCATCCACATATATTAGAATAATGACTGGCTCATTATCCACAACCTTTATATAGATATTTGGATCAACAAAGCTTTTGACGAACCCAATTCTTAGAAGGTATGCATACATTCTTGCATACCATTCCCTAGAAGCTTGGTTCAAACCATATAGGGTCTTCTGAGTCTACAAACATGACTGTCTTTTCCAATATTTCAAAGCCTTTAGGTTGTTCTATGTATACTTATTCCATGATGGTTCCATTCAGAAATGTTGATTTTATATCCATTTGATGGATATTCCATTCCATTGTTGCAGCCAACGAAACCAAATATATTATAGTAATATATCTTGCAGTAGATGCAAATGTTTCTTCATAGTCTACGCCTTCTTTATGAGAGAAACCTCTTGCAATGAATCTATTTTTGTACTTGTCTATGCTTCCATTAACAACGTGCTTGATCCTGTAGATCCTTTTACAGGTGACAACCAATTTGTCACTTGGTCTAGGAATGATTTCCCAAACTCCATTCTTCATGATGGATTGATATTATTCCTGCATAGCCTTCTTCCATACTTATTGACGAGCAACTTCCTCATCTGTAGTTGGTTCAACTTATTTTAGTTTTGTCATGTATGCAACATATCCAAAATATCTTTTTGGTATTTTCCTTTCTGTAAAAGTTCCTTTCGTAGCTCGATGTCCTTCAACATATTCAAGAGTATATTTTAACCAATTTGGCCTCTTCCTTGTGTTGGGTATGATCACAGGTTGAATAGGATCACTTGGTCCTTCTTCTTCTTCTTGTTCTTGATTTATAGTAGGATTGTCGTGATTCTCTTATTCTTTGAATAATGGTATGTCTTTGTCATCGAAATCAATAGGATTATATTTGGATCTTATGTAGGCATGATTTTCATCAAATGTAAAATTCCTTCTGACTTCAATATGTCTTCCTTCCTTGATGTATATTCTATATGTCTTTGAAGAAAAACTGTAGCCAATGAAAATCCCTTTAATGCTTGTAGAATCTAGCTTCTTTCATTTGTCCTTTGGAACATGGATATAGGCGGGACATCCAAAGATTCAGAGATGGGACACACATGGATTCCTTCCTATGAATGTTTCTTCGGGTGTCATATTATTGAGGATTCTATGAGGACTCCTATTTTGAATATATGCAACAGTCATTACAACTTCTCCCCATAGAAATTTAGGAATATCTTGATAAAAAGTCATTGTTTGTATACATTCTTCAAGTGTTATGTTATCTCAAAATCAAACCTTGGAAGGCTGCTGATCAGGTAGACCTTGAGTAACTATTTCAAACCAACTTTTGGCTGAGGCTTAGCCTCCTCAACCTGAGAGGGCTCTCTAAAAAAGGGTTAATGATTTTAATTATAGATAAGATGGCTAACTCTTGTCAAACAACTATGAAAATATGAATGGTGGAAACACATTTAACAACTATCCATTGGGCTTATGGAGCCAACAACATCTCAATATCACAATAAACTCAACCTTACATAGAAGTCAGGGCATTCAACATTTAAACATTCAAAGCATAAACTCATATAGGACCACACAGTTTATAAATGTATACAGGAAGTCAGAGCACATTCAGTGAATTCTGAGTGATTATACATCCATACCACAGCAAGAATTAGGAAAAGAAAAACATCACATATTCTGAACATAAAGATCCCTCATGAATCCTGAGAAGTAAAGCCAAACTTGTATTACTGAAACAAAGTTTTACATAAGCCAAATACCAGCCTTTTCATAAAATTTCCAACCCCTTGCTAATTCGACCTCTTGCTCTATATAAAGCATTTACAATTAGGATTCCATCATCCATGATCAAGAGAATTTGAATTTGTCATCAGTGACACCTATTCTAACCATAAAACAAACCATTAATTAGAACTAGCTGTTAACTAGGAGTGCTAGTGACCTAATACAACTAGGAGTGTAACTCCTTATCATGATTACAACAA
>APFE031720026.1:41837-55394 GCA_000404065.3 Pinus taeda
GACGAGTTTTTGACAAATCTCCGGACCCTTCTCTAAATGCCTGAGAAGGGTTTAAATACTGCTAGCTAACTAACTTGATTACATAATTTTAGGATCCAGTTTTCAAATGACCGTCCTTCTGATAAAGTAAACTATTTCTAAAAATTAAATCTGACTCTGAACTATTTCTGTATTTGCTCCTTAGTGCCCTAAGCACGCAACATTCGGTTGGGAAGAGTCAGCTGGTTGCCTTCCCCTTTCGTGTGTGCTATAAAAATAGAAGTTAACAAGAGCTGGCACCACTTTCTGGTAAATTATAAGATATTTTAGAGAATCTCCCACTGACTGGGTGTATACTTGGTAATAACTCAAATTTCCCTCAGATTGGTTCTGCTTTTGCTATTTCGGTTTCTGTCTTTGCGAATGACTTGATGAATCAGAAGACTTTACTTTCTGAGCAATTTTCTGGATTGAAAACTACCTCCGTTCTTCATTCCGGGCTTTTTGGCGTGTAAGTTTAAGGTCTTATTGTAATCATGCTGCTTTTGTGCGCCTTTGATTCTGAGCTTCAGATGACCTATCATATGTGGCACCCGTTTCTGAAGAGATCTCTTCTGTGTTCTCCGAGCATTGGCGCTTTCCCCTCTTCCTTAGATGTTTCCTACAAAATTGCTCCATGTTATTTCCTGTTTCATAGTTTGCGTAAAGGGAAAGGGTAATGGAAATAAAGATTGACATGAAAGCTTCAGATCTTGTGTGTGCATAATTATGACATTCAAAGTGAACTAACTCTTCGAAAAACGAAAAGCACCCATTCGTACAATCATTAATTTCCTTTTTTTTAAGGCACGCGCTTAATTTTGATTAATGGGCAACTTTCCTTGAATACCGCGCTGAGGAAATTCGCGCTCATCGCAGATCGCAGATTCGTGTTATATTATTGTGGCATTGCAAAATCGGATCATCGCAGGTCGCTGATCGCAGATCACAGATCGCAGATATTAGTCATTGTGTGCTACTTTACGCGATGTTGCGATATGCGATGTCGCACATCGGCCGTTGGAGATTTCTTAAGTTTCTTATTTAAGGGCGCTTATGGTGAGTGCGATGCGATGAATTTCGCATCGTTCCTTCGTAGTTTGTTATGCCCATAAAAGAAATGTTTCCTTGCTTTGTTGCGATAAAATTCTAAGGAAAAACAAAAATGTTCCTAGAGATGTTTGTTTGAATTTTTACTAAGGGTCCCCTATTTGCTTGGTGTTATTTCTAATATCAAACAAAGAGGGGGGTTGTTGGTGGCCACAACATGTTCTTAGTGAAAACTAGACTAGACATATGTTTTATGGTCAATACTATGAACCAATATATGATTAAACCATCTCATACACACTAGATTTCTGCACAACATGTGCTAAGATAACTGCATGTGACCATCAATCTTGGATTGAAATATACTAATAGAGATGTACAACTACTTGGGTTCTCAGATGCTGATTGGGATGGTAACCCTACCGACAAAAAAATCACATCTGGGTGCTGCTTCAACCTAGGATATGCAATGATATCTTGGATGAGAAGGTGTAGTATACTTAGGGGGGATAGTATGGGGTATAGAGGGAGGTACCCAAGGGAATAATGTGCTAATGGGATGGGAAATAGTTAATAAATAAAGTGGTTAACTCGCATCATGTAAGGGACCACAAGTAGTTAGCAATAATGTGATAAGCCCATGGTATTATATAGATGGTATTGAGAGAACCATGGTAATGACCCATGGTATTGTATATATGAGGCCTATATAGAGGCTAGAGACTCCCCATTGAGAGATGCCAAGAATTATTGTATGAACTACTGTCATCCTATTGGATGGAAAGTACCCCCAATAGTTGTGAGGTGTATCAGTGTACCCCACTAATATGCCCAACTCAGCTGTGAGCTCTAGATTTTTTCATGCATCCTTGGTAACATGACAGTAGAATGATGAGCCAAATATTATGAAGTGTGCCACATCTGGTTTCTTACCTGAAAAATCTTCTTCTGGTGTACTGATCCCGAGAATTCGATAAGGGATTCTATTTTGCAAATAAACTGTTGTGTTGCATGCTTCAACTCACAAGTGAAACAGTAGGCCCTGATCATGTAACATCGCCCGTGAAACTCCCACAATACTTATGTTCTTCCTTTCAGCCACCCCATTCTGCTATGGGTTATGAGGTGTTATTAACTCATGTCGAATGCCTTCTAATGCACAAAATTTCTTGAATTCATTCGACACATATTCTCCATCGTTATCTCTTTTGAGGGCTTTAACTTTCTTGCCAGTATCTTTCTCGACAAGTGCTTTAAATTCAAAAAATTTAGCCAATGTATGATCTTTCTTCTGCATGAAGAAAATTCAGCACTTACGAGAAAAATAATCAACAAATATTACATAATACCCGTGCTTGGCCATGGATGTTATAGAGAACAGTCCACACACATCTGTGTGAACTCTATCAAGGATCATTTGCACTCGATTGCCTTTACCATGAAAGGTAGATTTGGTGTACATCCCAAAGTACACTCTTTGCATGTGTCTCTCTACTCTAGTGTACCCTTGGGAAGTCCTGTATAAATTTACTACAAGATCTTCAAAGCTCTGTGGTGAAAGTAACCCAATATTCTATGCCACAAATCATTGATGTCTCGGCTCTACACCTTTTATGATTTTGTGCTCAAAGAAGCACAATCTTCTACATCCAATTTGTAGAGGTTCTTCACCCGAACCCCGATCCACTTCACCTGTCCTAAGGATATGTGATGAAGGAAAGCCTTTCCCTTTCTAAATATCACACCATGATACTCCAACATGGAAGCTGAAATAAAATTCTTCTTCAAACTCGGATCATATATGACATGTTTTAATGTGAGATAAGAACCAGACTCACTTTGAAAGGTAATAATACAAATTCCTGTAGCGCTATGCCTCCCATCATCCCCCATCTCAATGTGCATCTGGAGGTCCTTCTCCTCCAATTCTCTAAATAACCCTTTGTTGCCAGTGATATGGAATGAGGCTCCACTATCTAGGTACCATACACTACCCATCACCGATGTCACCATGCAAGCGATGAGGGTGAAGTCTAGCTCGAATTTTGAAGCAAGAGCTTCACCTGCTGCTTCATGAGGGATTCTTAACAACCTTCTTGTGTGGACACTTTGTGGCATAATGTCCCAACTCGTGACAGTGAAAACATTTAATATTTGACATGTTCTTCTTCTTACCACCCTGATTGGAATCTGATTTGGAATGGGATGAATTCCCCTCCCCTTTCTTTGCCTTTCCAGCTAAGGCACAATTCTCCTCATCATCATGCTTGGAGTATCAATTCCATTTCTTCGAGTATCAGTCCATAGAATGACATCCTGTTGGCTCTGAATGATGATACTACAAATTTGATTTCTCCTGCAAAAGAAAAACTCATTTGTCCTCTTTTATAGTGATTTCAACTCCAATACCATGTAGAAGTTCCTTGTAGATTAAAGCTGCAGTTTGCAATATGATAAAATAATTGACTTGAATCTACTCTACTCATCAACAGAAACAATAAATGATTGATGAAATCACGAGGCATACATGAGAAATAATTTAATCACAAATAACACAATTATTTCCTGGGGAAAGCCACAACTAAAAACCCCTGCTATCTATATATTTCATTAATTAGAAAATATGAGAAGATTACAATGTTTTGCTCAAGCCCGAGCAACCGTTGCACTATCTCTATTTGTCTCATTGCTTCTTAGACAAGCTCAAGCCAATACATATCCAATTTTTTTGCCTGCCAAGATCCTATTTCCTTGTGCATTTCCCTTGGGAATTATACCATATTTAATTGGGAAATTCCACAATTATGAATTGCGCAATCCTCATAAACCTTCCTATGATTGCATGCACCACCTGTACAATTCAGATGATTATACAACTGGTATTACATTACCCCTGAACTCCAATCTCAACTGGGTAACTCTCAGATATGACATGCATGAGTTATTTATGAGTGAATCATCAGTTAATTGGTTAAACACATGACCCAACACCCCACTCTATGACCTCCTACTAGTTCCTCCAATAGTTGGAACTAGTTTAAATGACTTTAACTTAGTTAAAGTGATTTAATTAATTAAAACTCAAAATAAGCTCAAACAGGGCTCCGATAAAGTAGGAGACACTCTACATGACTCAAGTTAGACCCTCATCTCGAATTAACTGAACCAACTAAGTCAAATTAACTTAGTTAACTATTACAAGTTATCATGAGATATGGAATTACAATTTAATTTCTAATCTAATTCAAGGACAAAATTAAATTAAGATTTTCTTGCTGCATTTTCAACACTGCTAATGAACTAAAACTGAGAGACACAAATTTCTTCTACTATTTTGTGGAAATGAAAACACACGATAGAACATAAGGAACAATATGATATTACAGGGGAACCCAATTGGGAATAATCCCTCCGCTATTTTGCATTAATTCAGATAAGAATATGGATCAATTATAATGACTACTTCACACATGAAGCACACACTGCACTGCAATTCTGATCTCCTGCTCACTAACCTTTTCTGGCCAAGACTTAACAAAAATAGGCCTCAACCTTCCTCCTATTTCCTTGGGTAAATCTTGAAGGAATTGGCCACCCATTCCAATGCAAAAACTGTATAGTCAACTAGCATACAACAATAAATAAAATTATGCCTTTTCCCCCCACTGAACTAGGAAATTCAAATTGCATGCATGAATAGGGCTATTTTTCATAAACTGATTATTTAATTGAGAGATCAGTGTGTTAACAATTGTTACAACTACTCAACTGAAATTCTACTAACTCTATTCATGGCTAAAGCTCAAATAACTGAGTTTAGCTAACAATAAATCCACTAGATTGCTATATTTTAACAATCAACCCATGCACAACTCTACTTGTAGCCTAAAAACTCAAATTTATTGATTTAAATAGGAGACAAAGCCATGTCACTCCAGCTAACTGCAATCCAAGTAATCCTGTTGATGTGGAAATTCAAATTTCTCCATTTGACTAAGGTATAAGTCAAATGAAGCCTTTTCTTGCTGTAATTTCAACACTCTCTCTTAGCAAGAAAATGTTTTTTCACAATCCCAATCCTACTACTGTGGAGGAATGTACTATAACAAAAATACCTCTCATCTTTGTTGTTTCTACTGCAACAAATGCAACTAAGAAGCATCCAAAATAGTAAATCAACTATGTCTCTGAGCTACAACTGTCTCCTGAGTCTCTCACTACTACTAGATTGCAATTTTCACTCAAGATCCGACTACATCAACTGACATTGATCCTTATACTATTGAATAATATGGGCCCTTGTAGCAAGGGTAATGATCCATGAGAAGAGTGTATTGTAATTCCTGTTGCTCTCCTATGGACCCTTCCCAAATATTTACAACTCTAGGACTAAGGTTATACATCGCCTCACCTCACTCTTAGAGGTATAATTGTATGCATGGAAAAGTCTACCTCTACCTTGTAGATATTTTTAACTTGAACACCAATTTTTTTTACTTTTCTAGTAGAAACATGCTTCATATATGCTTTCCCTCTATTGAATATCACATCATATCCTCTGTCTTCGAATACAACTACAAAAGCTATATTTTTCTTCAGACCATGCACAAACATTACATCCTTTAGGTGAAGACGGGAGCCTGAATCCATATTAAAGGTGATAGTTCAAATCCCTTTGGTATTATACCTTCCATCATCTCCAAGCTCTATGTGTATTTTGTAGGTCCTTCTCCTCCAAGTTGTTGAAGAACCCCTTATTTCCTGTCATATGGTATGAGGCTCTAGAGTCCAAGTATCATACATTTCCTCGTACAATACTTTCCATGCATGCGATGAGAAGTGAAATCCAATTCAAATTGTGATGCAAGAGCATCTCCTCCTGCTCCTACTATAGGCTCCTTACTAAATTTCTTGTATGGACAATTGGTTGCATAGTTTCCATACTCATGGAAGTGAAAGCATTTAATTTTATTAATGTTAGAAATTAATTAACGAACAATGAAATACACAAAATATTGCGAAAACAAAAATACACAAATGCATAAAATAAGAGAGACACAAATATAGGCGTTTTACCCAATTTGGGATACATCCACGAAGAAACAGTTGGTCTTTCCTTTTATATTATCCAACAAAATGAAGAGATATAACCTACAACAGATCAGCTATAATTTCCTCTTTGCTCTTACATAGACTCCTCTCTCTCTCACTCAAAATAGTTATACACAACCATAATAAAATTCCCTCATACAAACCGTGGGTTGCCTTATAGGGAAAAAACCCTAAATTAAAATAACTTCTATTGTTAGATCATCCATCTAATGAATGACCCAGATTGACTACAAAATTACAATATTTTACAAGGCAAATTTTCATCTAGTTCTAGTTGGGGCCAATAAAAGTCATTGTCACCCCCCTTGGACCCCCCTTGGACAATCTCCCACTTGGCGACTGATTATAACAAATCCATTACTACTTCTTTTGTTGGACAATTCTTCCACTTTGGACCTGGTTGTTTCTCATCTTCATCATCATACTTGA
This sequence comes from Pinus taeda, assembly GCA_000404065.3. Classification (NCBI taxonomy): domain Eukaryota; kingdom Viridiplantae; phylum Streptophyta; class Pinopsida; order Pinales; family Pinaceae; genus Pinus; species Pinus taeda. The sequence continues at coordinate 48,447 of APFE031720026.1, forward strand.
AGACCAATTGAGACTGAGAAAGGTCTCAATTTCTCCCTAGTTACACCTTTTTTTAACATGGTTGTAGGATTTTGGCTAGTGTGTATCTTTTCCAGCTTTAACTATCCATCTTCCAACACTGGCCATATGAAATGGTACTTGAGTTGTACATGTTTAATCTTGGAATGAAATTTTGAGTTCTTTGAAAGATGAATGACACTTTGGATGTCATTTTATAACCTTCCCATCTCCTGCTTCTTACTGAACTCATCCATAAAATTTTGTAACTAAATCATTTCTTTACTAGCCTCTGTAGCAATAACATACTCTACTTCCATTGTTGAAAGTGCAACAATGTTTTGCAACTTTGAAACCAAAATGATAGTTGTTCCACCTATTGTAAACACATACACCGTGGTGCACCTCCCGTTATCTCTATCACTTTCCATATCTGCATCAACATATCCATGTAGAGCAATGCTTGAACCACCAAAGTATAATGCTTGATTTGTGTTACCTCTCAAATACCCGAGAATATGCTTCATTGTCATCCAATGCTCTTTTCCTAGATTCTTCATATACCTGCTTAAAACTCCCACTTCATGTGCAATATCATGCCTTGTGTAAACCATTGCATACATTAAGCTTCCAACTGCTGATGCATATGAAACTTTACACATATAATCCATCTCTTCCTGAGTCTTGGGACACATCTCCTCACTTTGTTTGAAATGGAGCTAAATGTGTACTAAATAGTTTTTCATTCTTCGTATTAAATATTCACCTTTTCTATGTACTCACTTTAAGACAATGTTAATTTGCGATTTGTCCTGTCTCTAGTTATTCTCATACCAAGGATTTGTTTTGCAACACCCAAATCCTTCATTGCAAATGGATTTGTTAATTTTCATTTGAGCACTTTTATTTCTTGTATGCTAGACCTTGCAACAAGCATGCCATCTACATACAATAACAATATAATATAGCCACCATCATTTTTATTTTTAAGATAACATAATGATCAGAATGACATCTAGTATAACCTTGTTTAGACTTAAACTTGTCAAATTTTAGATACCATTTTCTTGTAGCAACTTTTAAGACATATAATCTCTTATTCAATTTTCACACTAATTTCTCCTTCCTTTGACCTCATACCCTTGTGGTTGCGGCATATATATTTCTTCCTCCAAATCCCCATGGAGAAAGGCTGTCTTTACATCTAACTGCTCAAGATGCAAATATTCTTCTACCACTAGACTTAAAATAGTTTTGATTGACATCATTTTAACAATAGGAGAAAAAAATTCATCAAAGTCTATATCTTTATTTTGTGCAAACCCCTTCACCACAAGTCTAGCCTTATAACTTTGTTTACCTCCATATTCTTCCTTCAACCTATAAACCCATTTATTCTATAATATCGTTTTACTTGCATGTAACTTGACTATGTCCCAAGTCTGGTTATGCATCAAGGAGTCCATCTCTTCTTCCATGGCTTGCTACCACTACTTCTTGGTTTCTATTTGCATTGCTTCTTCATATTCTTCCAGTTCACCATAATTAGTCAAAAATACGTAATATAATGAAGGAGAGTATCATTTAGGGGGCCTGCTTATCTTGGTAGATATTCTAACACCACTTTCAAGTGTTTGAGGTGCCTGTTAGTGATCTCATCAAGCACTGCATATTCTTTGTTTTCCTTTTTTTGTTTCTTTCCCTGCATTTAATCCTTATACAAGACCTTTTCATTCAATATGACATATTTTCTCCTAACGATTTTGTGATTTTCATAATCATATAATCTATAACCAAAATCATTTACACCATATCCAATAAAGATACATTTCTTTGAGTTTTCCTCAAGCTTTGTCCTATTTTATTTATTTATGTGGACAAGGCTTCACAACTGAAAGTATTTAAAAACGAGTAGTTTAACTTTTTACCTATCCATGCCTCCTCTAGAATACCACCCTCCAAGGAACTTGAAGGCCTTCTATTTATTATATAATAAACAATATCTACCACATTTGCCCAAAATTGTAAGGGAAATCCTGCATGCAATCTCATGCACCTTGCATGCTCCATGATTGTCTTATTCATCCTTTCTGACACACCATTTCCTGTGGTGTTCTTGGAACTGTCTTCTCTTTGCAAATTCCATGCTCTGAACAGTAGTTATCAAACTCTTTGTTGCAATATAAACTTCCATTTTCTGATCTGAGACACTTCATATTTTTTCCTGCCTCATTCTCAACCAAAGCCTTCCATTTCTTAAAAGTGTCAAATACATTAGATTTATTTTGAATACAATAAATCCAAGTTTTCCTAGTTGCATCATCAATAAACGTAACATAAAATAGTGAGATCCATTGAGAGATGATACCTGAGCAAGTCCCCATACATCTATATGCACAAGCTCTACTTTTTTAATCTTGTTTTCCATAAACATAATTTCCGTAGAAATCCAAATCAACATGCTTCAAACCTAGCAACAATTTTCTTGAGTGAAGAATCTCCATCCCCTTCTCACTCATGTGCCCAAGCCTATCATGCTAGAGTGTTGTATCTTCTCCTATGGAGGTTAAATCATTAACAAATTTAGAAATACTATTGCATAAATACAATGTACAAACCTTTTCTCCTTTTTCTATTGCTAAGGCACCTTTAGTGACCTTCCAGGTTTTGTCTGTAAAAGTAGTTACACAACCTCAACCTCCCAGCTGCCCTATTGAAATTAGATTTTTCTTTAGATCTAGAACATTCCTTACCTCCTTCAATAGCCATTGGTTTTCATTTTGTTTCTTTATAAATATCTTACCCATTCCAATGATTTTACAGGGTTTATTGTCACCAAGATGAACTTGTCCAAAATCTCCTTGAACATAGTCATGAAAATGTTTCCTATTAGATGTGGCATGGAATACAACCCTTGAATCTACCACCCATTCATCAATAATATTCTCTAATGAAATAATCAAGGCATCTTACAACACATCACATGTCAATTTTGATTCATGATTGTTTTCCTGCTGTCCATTTCCTTCATTTCCATTCTGAGATTTATAGTATTTCTTCAGGTGTCCTTTCTTCCAACATTTCTACCACACTATCCCTGATATGGATTTGGATCAGCCTTTTTTTAACTTACTGCGATTTCTTGGGCTTTTTCCACTTTCCATTTTTCTTCCCCTAGTATCTATAGTCAAAGCATTACCTAGTGTCTCACTAGATATTTTCCATTGCTTTTACTTGCTAAGGATGGCACCAACAACATCATCAAACTTTAAAGTACTAGATCTAGAGACAATGTTACTAATAGCCATAACCAAACCATTCCATCTTTCTAGCAATGAGCACAGAAATAGCAGAGCCCTAACTTCATCATCAAAATTTAGCCCTACAAAACTTAAATGATTATTAACCTTCTTAAATTCATTTAAATGATCAACAATATATCCACCTTCTGACATCTTCATATTAAATAGACGCTTCATAAGAAATACCTTATTTGAGGACAAAGGTTTTTTTTATAGTTTTACCAATGCCATCATTAAACCTTTTGTTGTTGTTTCCTTTGAAATGTTGAATGCCATCGATGCTTCCAGACACAAACGTATTGTTCATAGTGCCTTTTTGTCAAGATTCTCCCATTTTGTGTCCATCATACTTGTTGACTTCTTTATTTTTACGCTCAATGGTAGGTAGAGATATTTGTGATAAAAATAATCTTCCATTTGAATCATCCACAACTGATAGTTTTGGCCCACTTTCAGGCTCCCACTCGAACTAGGAACCCTTCTCTCCTGTGAGTTTATTAGTCAAATAGACCTTTGGCTTTGATAGTAATTGTTAGGAATTAATTAACAGAGCAATGAAATAATCAAAAGATTGCATAAAAAAATATAGAAATTCATAAAAAAAAAGTGACACAGATATACGTGATTCACCCAATTTGGGCTACATTCAAGGAGAAACAAAAAGTCCTTCCTTTTATATTATCTAGCAAAATGAAGAGATACAACCTACAACAAATCTACTATAATTTCCTCTTTGCTCTCACATAGTATCCTCTCTCTCTCTCTCTCTCTCTCTCTCTCTCGCTTAGAATAATTATACACAACCGCAATACAATTCCCTTATATAAACTGAGGGTTGTATTCTAGGAAAAAACCCTAAATTAACATAACCTCTACCATTAGATCATCCACCTAATGAACAACCCAGATTGACTACAAAATAACAATATTTTACAAGGCAAATTTTCATCTATTTTTAGCTGGGGGGGGTTCATAAAAGTCATTGTTGGCCCTCTCGACCCCCCTAATGATGATTAAATGGGTGGCATTGCCACCCCATTAGGAACAGGGGTCTAACGCGACTGAAATAAAAGTCTTTGAACAATTAGGAGGATAATCAAACTCCACACCCAACAATTGAGGTCTTTCTTTTTTCCATGGTTTTGGATGGATTCTTCCTCACCTTGGGTTTTCTTTCCTTTTCCAACTATAGCACAATCTTCTTCCTCATTAGATCTAGATGTAACACCATCTCTAATGTTTCTCTTAATCTCCTCCTACACCAAATCAAACCAAAGTCTCTCCCAATCTGGTAGTTTGTTTCTTCCATTAACTAAATCCTAATAACTATGCGAGGATTTTGGAAGGCCAAAGACTGCTAAGCTCACAAGTTCAGATGATGGAACATTTTCTCCTACTCATCCAAGTTCATCTCGAACCTAAGTGAATCTCAATAGGTATTGGGGAATGGTTTCATTTTTCTGCATTTGAATGCTCCTCAGTTGATCTCTTAATGCCAATTTCTTGGCATCACTGCTAATCTAGAATAGATCTGTGAGATTTTTCCACATTGCAAAAGGAGTATCCTTGCCATGCAAGTTCAAAACCACATTATCTCTGACACCCTACAAAGTAATCCTCTTGGTTTTTACTGTGTCTTTCTTCCATTGGGAAAGTGCTTGTGCATCTGATGTTTTTGGTTTTGGAATATCAATTTGTGTGTATTCCCATACTCCAATGTCATCCAGGACAACTTCTATCTTATCTTTCCAAGAAAAAAATTTGAGGTGCCCTCCAATGCATACTCAAGCCTCAATTTATTGAAAGACATTTTTCTTGCACTAAAGATAATCTGCACCAAAAACTCTGCAAATCAAAAATTTTCTGAGAGAAGATCTGGAGCAAGGTTTTTATGTAGTCTTTTGTAATTCTGATACCATGTAGAAATGATAAGAAATTTGACACTGCTAATGAATTTGAACTAAAAAAAAGAGACACAAATTTATTTTACTATTATGTGGAAAGGAAAACACACAATAGGAATACATGCAGCAACATGCAAACATAAAAGCAAAAGGAACACAATGATTTTACAGGGGAACCCAACTGGGAAAAACCCCTCCACTGATTTTCATTAATTCATATGAGAATATGAATCAATTACAATAACTTCTTCACACATGAAGCACACCCTGCACTGGAATTCTGATCTCTTGCTCACTAACCTACTATAACCAACATTTAGCAAAAATAAGGCTCAACCTTCCTCCTATTTCCTTGCACGATCCTTGAGGAAATTAGTCCCTAAAAAATAGGATAATTCCCTATTTACTTGCGCAAATATTGAAGGAATTGACCACCTGCTCGATTGCAAAAACTGTACACTCAACTAGTATACAACAATAAACAAAATTATGCATTTTCCCTCCACTCATCTAGGCAATTCGAATTGCATGCATTGCTAGGGCTATTTTAGTAAATTGATGAGTTAAATAAGAGATGAGTGAGTTAACAACTATTATAACTGTTCAACTGAACTCCTACTGACTATATTCATGACTAGAGCTCTGATAAATGAGTTTAACTAATAATAACTCCATTGTATTGCTAGATTTTAGCCATCAACCCATGCAAAAATCTATTTCTACCCTTCAAACTTGAATTTACTGATTTAACTAGGAGACAAAGCCATGTCACTCCAACTAACTACAGTCCAAGTCATGCTGTAGATGTGGAAATTCAAATTTCTTCTTTTGACTAAGGTACAAGTAAAATGAAGCCTTTTCTTGCTACAATTTCAACACGTAACATTGGTAAACAATAGTGATTTAAAGCAACATTACAATAAGTTGAGCCAAACATTACTCCTCATTTACCACTGGCATTGATTGCATTTTCTAACCACTCTTTTCCAAAGTCTCTAACGTAATCTCTATTATCTACATAACATGATAGATCGAGGTCATTTATGCGTACTAGGGCTATACCAATGAGAGAGAACTCATTTACCTTAATTGACATAACATTGTGGTTCATATATCATAGTTTCTTATGTAGATGGAGATGATTTTATAGCTTTTAAGAGCAACTTCAACCTCAACTGTTGTTTATTTTGATTTTTAGGATATGAGATCTCTTTTTGATTTTTTTAGGATATAAGGTTGAATGCAAGTGAGTAGTATAGTATATGCAAGATGATTTTTTTATTAATTATACTTTTTTTATTTAAAATGAAATTAAGTTGAAATTTTATTTTATATTAAAATATTATTTAAGACAACATTAAATATAGATATATTATAGTAATTGACTAGAAATTATTTTAATTAAATATATATATTGATCTATATTAAGAGTTTAATTATGTTAATTTTTATAATTAAGTAATTATCCATAGTAATATATAAATTATTATTAATTTTTTAGAGGAGAATTTATAGAGAAGCTGAAGGAATGTGCTTCACATTTGTGGATGGTAGATATGCTATGTTTATCAATATAGAACAATGTGTCTAATTAAAGGGTTTTGATTCACATCCATGCTAGCACATGGCTAGCCATTTGATCCACTACGCTAAATGCTTCCCTTAGGCTTAAGACACTCGAATTGAAATATTTTATTCTAATAATCCACTGTTAGAATTAATTTGAATGCTAACACCAATATTAC
>APFE031720026.1:64663-81247 GCA_000404065.3 Pinus taeda
AATATATAATATCCATTACAGAATCCAACGATACTTTGACCTAATTATGTTTAATTCACAAAATTAAATACTTGAGTTCGGATATAAACTTATATCTACGCACATTGGCTAAAATAATAATATCATTTTTATTATGGAATTTTTTGAAAATCATATGAATGTATAACAAATTGTTAAATTATATAAGTGCTATTTAAAAGTTATGAAAAAGTTGGTTTTATTAAAATAAATTGAAATAAAAAAATGTTTTAGTAAAATTTGTGGATTTTATTTTATTATTTATTTTTAATTATTTAATAATATTTATTAAAAAAAATTTTTAATTAGAACAATTAAAGGTATAATTTATATTTATTAACATGATAAGGATATTTTTATATTTAAATTGAAAAAATTTATGAGTGGATTAAATAATTTTTTTATTTTGTTGGCATTGATGTGTGTTTGATATGTGTTCGTTGGTTGGCCTAGTAGCATGGGTATGTATGGGTTGCACGTGGTTTGTATGTGGATGATGTGTTGCATATAGAATATGATTAGACAATTTCATGGTCTTCATGATCATGTTGTTGTTGTTGAGTTGGATGATGGGGTGTTGCACTAGCTTGGAGGCCTTCCCATGATAATGATCATCTTGATCATGTCGCTGCATACAAGATTTGGTGGCTGCAACATGGTTTAGAGTTGACGAGCTTTGCTGATTAAGTCTTATGTCCTAGATCAGGTCCACATGTTGATGCTATGATATATAGGGCTTGAAGAGAATTTGAGATGGTTGTACAAGTGTTGGAGGATGCCTCACAAGTACATGAGATGCATACTGATGGCAAAGATGTTGTAGAGAAGTTTAAAGGCCCAGATGTTTAGTATGCTTGTTGGTTGACATCCTAGTTAACTTAGTGTGTATGATGATGATGATAGTGATGTGGCATTAATTTGGTGAAGTGTTGCAGAGGTGCCAGTGGCTTCTAGAGGTCCTATAGAGGATTGTCAAGCTATGGAAGAAGGTTGAGAAATTTTTGATTTAAGAAAAGATGTTTTCCTTCATCCTTTGCCCTAGTCACATGGATGCTGAGTTATGGGAGCAATTGAAAAGCTTCAGTTGTTGGCAGGCACGTTTATGAGAGTGAATGAGGAGCTCCAGTTGGATTTATCTTGTGTTGTGGATGTGACCGAGGTTTTTCACGGGAATCTCTTCGCATTCCTCAAGCTACTTAGCTAATTTTGGTGTTGTGGTGATGTTCTTGATCAGATTTTTTTTGGCATATGGTTGGAAAAGTTCGTGGGCCCTCTAGAAGGTGATCAAGGTTGAAGATATCAAAAGGCAAGTGGAGCTAGTGGTTTATTTCATCCAGAAGCCTACCTCAACCAAATCTAAAGTGCGTGAAAAGGATTGTGGAGTGGTCCATAACTTGTAGAATTTACTAAGTGACTCAATACAAAAAATTGATAAATAGAGGAAGGCGTTGAGTCTATTTGGTTGGATATTTTGGAGAGTGAGTGAGTATGCCATTGTGAGGGAATTGTGAGTGAGTATAGATTGCAAAATTTGCTCACACAGTTTTGCATAATTTTATTAGAGTATTGTGAGTAGAAATCAAAACAGAGTTGAGAAGAAGATTCAGGATTTGAGTATATTTTGTGGCAAAAAATTGGCAGCATGTTGCATGTTGGAGAGTGGTGTTTTGGTGTATGAATTAGTGAAGAATTTCCCTCCTCCAGGTCATATTTTTGTTTTTGTAGAATGATCGAGCTCTTGGGTTGCTCATGTTGAGCTAATTGAGAACCCAATATGAAACATTTATGAAATGTGATTCACATGGAGGAAGTGAAGGCATGGAGGATTCAAAATAGACAACGATTTGGTGGATTCAATAGTATGAAGAGACTTATCCATCCAATAGGAGTTGGACAGTCCAATGGTAGTTGGGCGAGGATTGTTGGTTGTGGGAGTTTCCAATAGATAGATTTTTTGTAGATCCGTCTGAGAAATAGAATTTCGAATTGATAGATGCCAAGATATTGTAGATAAAAGCAATTCTTCTAGATTATGGATTTACGCTAATCCATGTACAATTTGTTCAAAATATTAATATAAGAATTAAGCAGCGCAACAACAACATGTTGGTTTTCTTCGGAAAGGGTTTCCACCAGGAATACTTGTGTTCTTATGTGTGCATGCTTGTGTTGATATTTCTCATGGTTATTATGATTTGAATTTATTGCTACTTATATGTTTTGTTGAGATAATATTGTGAATGTGCATGGATATTTGAGGTTGTGGAAAAATATTTAAAATTGGTATAACGGCCATCACTACTAATTCACCCCCCCTCTCTGCCTCAATAGTGACCTAGTTTCCAACAATTGGTATCAGAGCTAGTTCTCTTCAGTGAAGCGTGGCCACTTGGAGAGTAGATTGTGGATCATGTCCAAAAGCAAGAGGAGGATGTTTAGAAAAAATGGTTTGAAGAAGGAAAATATTCAATCTATTGTAAATGAAGCAACAAATTCTGAAATCTTGGCCAAAACAGTTGTGATGCGAGGTAATATGTTGAAAGAATTTTTTAATTATAGTTTTGATGATTCTATTGAGTTTGATAGTGATGATGAGAAGCATATTTCTCTCATTAAGGTTGGATATAAATCAAAAAGGGTTATAATCAAGGAATTAACTGTTGAAGTAGAAAAACTAACCACTGCATGCAAATATTAGAAAATAATTTTATAGATTTTCAATGAGAAAGAAAATGGGCTAAGAGAAGAAATCAATGGATTGAAAATTAAGCTTGAGGAGGCAAAAAATATTGAGGAAGAAATGAGAAAGAGGTATAGAGATAAGGAGGAGGAATGTGAAAGATTGGAATCAAAAGTGGTTTATGTAAGGAATGATTTGGAGAAGAAAACCACTCAATTTAAGAGAAACCATATTTCCTCATCTTGCAAATTAGATTGCAACATGCACAAAGGAGAAACCAGTTTAATTGTAGCTACAAGAATAACTAATGATAGAAGGAGCAAAAGTAGCAAGAAGAAGAGCCATAAACACAATCATTAGTTAAAGATGGAGGACAAGAAAGATAAGCCAAAGTTCATGCCAAAGAGAACACTAAGGAGATAATTTTCACCTTTGGGCAATGTGAGATGCTATAACTTCCATAAACAAGGATATATTGTTGCAAATTGTAGATCCCTATAGTAAAAGAAGAAATGGTGGAGAAGGTATTATCAAGAAAAAAAGAAAGCAAGACAACCCACTTCTTGGAGTTCATCCAAATTCAGGTATAATTTTCATTTCTATGGTTATTGCTACTCATGCAATGATTTTGGCTACAAGGCTATTGAATGCAGGTTGCATGAAATGAGGAGTAAAAGGAGGATCAAGAGATTCAAATATTTTCCTCCATTTCTTGGTCATATCAGATGCTATAGATATGATAATCTTGGTCACATGGCAAAGGATTTCAAGACTCCAAGACACTTAAGGTCACCTAATCAAATAATGAAGAATATGTAAAAGTAGGCCAAACAAGATGATAGTTGGACATCCGCATGCAAGAGAGAAACCACTCAAAGTTTGGAGGAAGAAGGAGCAACAAGGAATGACAAGAATAAACTAAGCCTTGCATGGCCTCAAGGGGAGCAATGGTACATTTTGTGTTGCATGTAGAATCATTGATGGTGTTTCCATGTCTAGTGAAGTATATGTGAATATATCTACTTGTTGAGAATTTGTTTTTGATGATGCTTATGATTTCATGATGATGGATTTTATTTTTTGTACTAATGATTTTATTTGATAAGGCTGTTGTGATTAGATTATGATGGAATATTTGTGATTTGAGCTTGAGCAGAAATCTCTTAAGGAGGGAATTTTGATAAAATGTGATGGCACATATTCAGGGGGAGCACTTAATAGGCTTCCAATATTTTGATGGTTTTGATTGTTAAATTATAAAAATATGGTCAAATTCCACTTTAGAAAACTTATTTGACAAATATTATGATTTAATTGAATTCCTCTTTTTGAGAGGACCAAAATCAACCTAAATATCATCAAATTTTAACAAGGGAAAGTGTACTTATGAAGAAAATCCTACATATGCAGATTTGGATAGGTCAACCCTAAAGCAAATTGGTCACCCATGGAAGCTTATAAATAAAAGTGACCTCAAGCTCATTTGGACATCACCAAGCATCTTCTTCTTATCTTCTTCATTGATTGGCTCAAATAGGTCTAAGGGAGGGACGACAACAAAATTTCACAAAATTATGAAATTACAGGCTCTGAGGCTCACATTTATTTTAGGGTTTTCAGATTACAGTCGTAGACACATCACATGGAAAATTCAACCAAAGTCGTTGGATTATAGGTATCAAGGGAGAGACTGAAAGCCTTCAATCATTCACACAAATCCTCCTACATGCGACCAAGATGTTTGACTCAGATTTGACTGAAGACCGAAGTTGACTACAAATGAGAAAAGTTGTCTCCGATATATTGTGATGTTGGAAACTTATTTTTGAATGTTATTGATGATAATTTATTGGGCTTATTGTACTCTCTACTAAACATTTTATGACAATATAATAGAAGAATAATTTCAAAGGGTTTCCCCCATGTGGGGTTTTTCCTTAGTCTTTGACCAAACCCGGTGTCTCTTATTGATGTGTTGATTGTCTCCTTTATCATTGAATTTATTGTTCTACCTTCAATTACTATTAATGTTTGGAAAGAATAATTGTAATTGGAAATATTTATAATTGAAGTACTAATTTGGGCTAAAGTAATTGACACAACATAGAGCATTCAAAAAATTTAACATGGTTTGAGAGCCAAGGTGAAGGACAAGCCCAAAAGGAGACAAGCATTGAAGCAATCATCTTTGGAAAGTTGAAAGAGACGATTTGGCCAAGTCAAGGTGACTTCCTTCTTCAAATAAAAAGAGAAGTTGGGTGACTCATCTAATTTTTCTGCATGGAAAGTCAGGTTGGAACTCAAAACTAATAACAATGATGTTTTGGACTACATTGAAGAAAAAGTACCTGAGCTTCCAGAGAATGATTCCACTGTTGTAAAGAATAAGCACAAGAAAGGTGAGTTAAAAGCCAAGCAATTTATAGATGATGGTTTACAAGATAATTTAATTGCATGTGTTGGAAACTTTAGAAGGTCTAATGACATGTATGATAAGGTAGTTGACATGTATCAAAGTCAACAATTTGAATGAAATAATCTACTTGAAAGATAAACTATAAGACACAAAGATGAACAAAGGAGAGTATGTGCAATCCTACATAATGAGGATATCTTGTCTTAGAGATCAATTGCAAAGAGTAGGGGAATCTGTGCATGGCAGAAAATTGGTAATTATGACACTAAGAGGTATCCCTCCTATTTGGGAAACCTTTATTATTGCTATAAGAAACAACAATATCCTCCCATCATTTGATGAAATTGTTGGAAATCTCACTCAAGAAGAATCAAGGATGATATCAAAAGGAAGGATTAAAAATCATGAAGAAGGAGAGTCTGCTGCATTCATCACTCATGACAAGAAGAAGAAGAAGGGGAAAGGAGGTCCATCAAATTCAAGAATGGCCTCATCCTCAAAATCCAAATAGAAGGAAGGAATTTATGCACATCGAATGCTACAATTGTCATAAGAAAGGCCACTATACATGAGATTTTTCCGAGAAGAACAATGGACCACACTACAATACTAGAAGCAATAACAAGTTCAATGATCAAATAAGAAGCAATGACTAAAGGAATGATCATAATGGAAGATATGAAAGAAGAATAAGAGATGCTCCAAGTGATCATGAAGAAGATTTTCGTCCACAAAAGAAGTCAAAAATCTCTACGTATGAAAGCAATGTTGCAAATCAATTTGAATATATTATTATTTCTTCCCTTATTAGTTCATCTCCCCTAGATTCGTGGGATAGTTGGTTGGTTGATGTGGGGCCACTCATCACTTTTCTGGTTATAAGGATTTTCTCTCTAATTTTTTAGAGAGGGAGTCAAATTTGAAAAAGCATTCTTGGAGACAACTCCACTCATCCCGTTAAAGGTTTTGGGTCCACCAATTTTCATTTGAATTCAAGAGAATTTAATTTTCTACATGATGTGATGTATGTCCTAGGTTTGAAGCAAAATTTGGTATCTATATTTGCTTTGGAAGACAAAGGGATGCGAGTTTACTTAATTAAGGAAAAGGTTCCTACTTGGCCTGTTGGATCACGCATGAGAGATGTATTGACATTAGGATCAAGATATGAAGGAATCTATAGGGTTACTATAAGACCACTTCTAGCATTGGTCCATGATACTAATCATCTAATCAAGCTATGGCACTGAAGATTGACTAACCTACATTGTAATTCTCTTTCAAAATTGGAGAAATTGGTCTAAGGGATTCCCAAGGTTGAAGGCCATCATGATGGAGTATGTCCAGGTTGTGCCAGTGGAAAAAAGATAAAGGGACCATTCCCTTGTAGAGAGAACAAGGCAAATGCCATCCTCAATCTCATTCATTCAGATATATATGGTCCAATTACTGTGCATTTGATTGGTGACCATCTCTACTTTATCACCTTCATTCATGAGTTCTTAATAAAGACATGGATATATTATTTAAAGCATAAGGATAAATCCTTTGAAATGTTCAAAGAGTTCAAATCTTTGATTGAAAATCAAATAGGGAAAAAAATTAAAATATTCAGGTCCAACAATGGTGGAGAGTAAACATCAAAGGAGTGAAGGAATCAAGAAAGAAACAATTATGCCCTATAATCCTGGAAAAAAAGGAGTGGATGAAAGAAATAATAGGTCCATTATAGAAGCTTCCCATGCCATTCTCCATGATCAAAAGTTTCTAAAGTTCCTTTGGGGAGAACCAAAAAATGTTACCGTATATGTTCAAAATAGGGTACCTCAGTAACCATTGAATAACAAGACCCCTGAAGAAGTATTCAAAGGTGTCAAGCCCGATATTGGTCATATTTGTATCTTTGGATGCCCTGTATACTTTCATGTGTCAAAGGAAAAAAGAAACAAGTTGGAAGCCTCAGGAAGAAAATGTAAGTTTGTTGGATATTGTGAAAATTCTAAAGAATTTAGAGTATATATTCCTAGTAAAAGGAAAGCTAAAATTAACAGGGATGTTACTTTCAATGAAGATGTCAACCTTAGAAAAGCAAGGGGCCTTCCTCCACCTCCTCCTCCTAAGAATAATGATGATATGGATATTTTACATGGTCCTTTTGTGCTTGAATATGAGATAGATATTGTTGATGATCCCATGGAGCCCATGAATCCCCTGGATCCTCCTCCATGTGATCCTACTACTAGGAGGAGGCCACTTTAGCTTCATGATACTTTATAGGATGATGAGAGGTGTGTTACCATTCGAGGATCATTTAGATAAAGAAAGAAGCCATGCAAGTAAGAGGGTTATGTTCCATCCATGAGCACCATGATCAAGCTGAACCTCTCACATTAAAAGAAGCCATAAAAGAACAAGTTTGGAAAAATTCTATGGCTGAAGAATATGAATTGATTATGAAGAATGACATATGGGATATTGTGCTGAGACTAAAAGGGAAATATGTGGTGACTTCAAAGTGGCTATTCAAGATCAAGCATGAAGTTGATGGTAGCATTGAGAAATACAAGGCAAGGTTCACGGTTTGAGGATTCTCCTAGAAAGAGGGAGAAGATTATGATGATACAGTTTCACCTATGGATCGATATACAACCATTTGTTTGATAGTTTCCCTTGCCACAAGTCAAGGATAGATCCTTCATTAGATGGACATGAAGACTACATTCCTCCATGGCATGTTACAAGAAGAAGTGTACGTTGAGAAGCCACAAAGATTGGAAGTTAAGGATCGAAGGACACATGTTTGTAGGTTGAAGAAGGAATTATATGGTTTGAAGCAAGCCCCCAGAGCATGTTCTACCCATGTAGACAATTATTTGGTGAAGTTGGGATTCACAAGAAGTAATGCTGATCCCAAACTATACTTCAATGTAGTCCAAGGTATACCGTTGATTTTGGTTTTATATGTTGACGATCTATTATTTACAGGTAGTGAGCCCCTAATGATCAAGTGTAAGAGGGGGCTAGCCTCTGAATTCAATATGAAGGACTCATGCATTACTTTCTAGGCCTTGAGGTGTAGCGAAGACCCAGTGAGATTTTCCTTTCACAAGGAAAATATGTTGTCAAGTTGCTAGAAATATTTCAAATGATAGAATGAGAGTCACTACTCACACCAATGGAAATTAAATTCAAGAAGTTATGTGGAGAAGCTGCAGGACCCGATTTGGCGAATCCATCCAAGTATAGACAGTTGATTGGGGCTTTGATGTTCCTAGTGAACACCCATCCGGACATATGCTATGCAGTGCACAATGAGTCAATTCATGACGGAGCCTCTCCATCCACACTTGATTTCTTCCAAACACATTTTGAGATATTTGCATGGGACGATCACACTTGGTCTAAGACTTATGCTAGAGATGTTCGAATCCATGGATACATTAACACTAATTAGGAAAAACATGTTGTCGATAGGAAGAGTATGTTTGAATGTTGTTTTAGCATTGGATATGCCATGATATATTAGATGAGTATGAAGTAGAAGTCTGTAGCATTGAGTATCACTGAAACATAGTATATTTCCGCTAGCATGGCTAGATGCGAAGCAGTTTGGTTGAGGAAGCTCTTTAGATATCTATTTGAGCAGGTCCTAGATATTACAATGATATATTGCTACAATAGGAGTGGGATCCATCTGGAAGAGAATCTTGTATTTCATGACAAGTCCAAGCACATAGATATTCAATATCACTTCATTCAAGACATGGTGTAGAGAGGAGCCCTTAGACTCCATCACTTATCAACAGATGAGAAGATTGTAAATATTCTTACCAAAGATTTTCTGAAAGGGAAATTCTTAGTCTTCAGAGAGAAGCTTGCACTAATGAATGTGACCCCTATTGATAAGGGGTATCTCTGATCGAGGAAATTGAGCTAGCTCTTATACCTTGTTTGATCTCCTAGGGTGTGGAATTGAGATAGAGGGATCCTAGTGTT
Organism: Pinus taeda; assembly: GCA_000404065.3. Lineage (NCBI taxonomy): Eukaryota > Viridiplantae > Streptophyta > Pinopsida > Pinales > Pinaceae > Pinus > Pinus taeda. The sequence continues at coordinate 73,774 of APFE031720026.1, forward strand.
GAGGGATCTCTGGACAATAGGGTATCACTTCTATTTATTACCCATATGGTTTGAAATGTTTCTCCCCTATATTAGTATTTGAAGAGAATACCCTAGTTGGAATCATATCCACAAGCTGGGCTTGTTAGGATTTCCCCTCCTCGTCTAGCCAATGGGTTGAGGAGGCTTGGGGCCATGTGATTCTTACCTTTTGATAAGTCAGTTATCTCGCCCAAGCTCGAATTATGCTGCAGGTGTTTTACCATATGACTCTTGAGGGTCATTATTGGGGAGATTGGTAGGAAATATGATGGGTTGAGATGTGCTCCCCTATATCACCTATTGCTCAATATGGGGTCGGAGATATATAACTCTCCCATGAGATTCTGGGCTGAGATGTTTTCCTTGATGTGGTTTTGCATTGAGATATGCTCTCCAATGATGTATAGGGTGGTAGCATTAGATCCCAGATGGTTCTTCTTCTTTAAATTCGATAATTTTTCAACAGATGTAGTTGAGTAGAGATGGGACATGATATGACGACATGATGTACATGACAGATTGATCGATGGTCAGATATTGATAGGTGGAATTATCCCTAGTTGAGAGGGAGTGTTAAGTTATGCAACTACAATAAAATTACCATTTGGAAAAATTATTTGATGGAGATGATGATTGCATTGAATTCCTCTTTTCAAGAGTACCAAAATCAACCTAAAGATCATCAAATTTGGACAAGGGAAAGTGTACTTATGAACAAAATCGCACATATGCACATTTAGACAAGTCGGCCCTAAAGAAAATTGGTCACCCATGGAAGCTTATAAATACAAGTGACCTCAAGCTCATTTGGAAATCACCAAGCATATTCTTCTTCTCTTCTTCATTTATTGGATTTCACAAGTCTAAGGCAAGGACTATTAGCTTCCTATACCAATAGGTTTCATTTTTCATGATTGACTGGAGAAGTGCCAAATATGTTCATTCTTTCCATGCTGCAAAGTTCCATATTTTGTAGAATTTCACTATATACTGGTGGTTAACTCTTACCACAGTTGATGAATAGCCAGACAGTCTAATCCTGGCTAGATCATGTTTGAATTTACTTGTCTTAGAATAGAGAATAAAGGTCTGCACAAACAGTTCAAGCTTGGCAGACAAGTAGTTAGGTAGAGAAGCAAAGGGTCTCAACAGCTTAATCTGAGCCCTGGAAGAGATAAGGGTAGACTTAGATAGGAGGGAAGCTAAAATAAAAGAGAAGAGTCAGGGTTTGCTAGTTCAAATGCACCCAATGAAAATGAAGAAAAAATGTTAGGTGTACTAGGCTGGGTAGGCAGTTTTGATGTTGAAGGAGCAAGCTTATGGGCAATTTGGTCCTATTGCAACAGGTTTCATCTCATGAATATCATAAGGTGCTATGGCAAGGTGGTTACAAAACAAATGGAGCATGACTAATTTCCCTCCCCATTTTTCCAAGAAACACTTACTAATATTCCCCCCAAGGACAATGAGATCTGCTCATTGCCTTTAGTCCACTTCATTTCATAGAAGAAACTAAGTGAAACTGTGTTTTCACCTAGGCAAAACAAGCCACATTTCTTGTGTAAAAAGTTTTTATTCCATGTTGCCAAGTTTCCTGAAAACTTCATAACTTGGTATCCTTTCGTTCCCTTATGCCTAAGTTTTCACTCTATAAACTTAGCCTTTGTCCATACATATCCATTCTACATATTCACATTAACCCCCTAACTCTACTATATAACTCCTATATAACTTTTTCCCTCCCCCTATTGTATAAAATACATAAAAAATCCCGACCCTTGGAAATATAGCCATATAATAAAGATTTTCGGGAATTATAAGGTTCACCTAGAACCTTATAATAATCCTTAGCGTGCATAAAAACCTTGGGTTTCATTTAACCTTTGGTTATATGAATAACCAGCCGTCCACAGTCCAGAGCGGAAATACACTAGAAACCCCGCAAAAACATTATACAACACTAATATATTAAGGTGGGTCCCCATGCCGCACCCCCGCAGCTTGCCATTCGCCATCGACTGTTGGATCGGGGCTCTCAGATCCAACGATGCAGAACTGTATCGCGATGCCCCCAGTGCCCAAACGTTATGTTCCGGGAAAATGGCGGTTTCGCCGCCATACAGAGGACATGCGTCGCTCACCCGCATGTATCGTGACAACCTTGCTCAATATCGCTGCTACCCCAAAAGCAGTACGATAATACCACTTACCACCCTCACTCCCCGCCGCTGACGTCATCCGATGATGTCATATCCATATCAGCTCCACGTCACTGTTGCCACCTCAGCACCAAGTCATCCACCACATCACCTTCCGTACCCCGCTACATGACAAAAAAATCTACGTCATGATGATGTCATCACAAAAAGCGCTAAAAAGCCTATAAAGCCGATTTTTGTTAAAAAAACCCGTCAAATTGGTTGTTTTTTACCATTGTTATTGCATTGTTTTACTGAGCTTTTGCATGCATACGATGACGAATTTGCCAACAAACCTTCAGTCTGCCACCTCGACCACCATAGCTCGGCGCCCCACTCTACAAATCGTCTCCCAACCAGCAAGTAACTCCAATGCATTGTGAAAACAGGTATTTACCATAATCCTGCTAAAAACCCTCTGAATTTCGAATTTTCACTGTGAAAATTGTCCGGGCAACCTAGAAACTTGTTAAAATTTGCCTTGTTGCCTGCACATAAATACACCAGGACGACTTATTCATCAAAAAACCTGCACATTGCATACCTCTCTGTACAATTCACCCAACAAGCTGAGAAAAATAGGTATTCACCTGAGGCTTGCTCCCAAGCTCCCTGATTGACTTCCCTCTGCAAAATTGCCCACTAAAACTACTATTTTGCCCAAATTTTACTATAAAAACTACCAACTCTGCCCCACTCAGCAAATCTCTCCCATTTAAGCCGAGCTTTAGGTCTGTTGGGTCAGTAATTTCCAAAGGAAAGGCCCTGAAACTATTGCTACTCATTCCTTGCAGAACAAACCCTCCAAGCTTCATTCTTTGCTTCAAATTCTGCCCACCAGAGTAAAAAAAAAGCACTCCAATTTTCAAATCCTCTGGAAAAAGCCTCAGGGCCTATATTTTTCCCACTGCTACTGTAAAGACCCACATTTCAATCAAAAACACCAGAGAACTTATAAAGATGGAAGCCCCTGCTCCAGTAGCCCTCAATGTGGCCCCTTTCAATGCCCCACATAAAGAACTGGAATGGTTACCCCTAGCTGACAAGGATTTCCAGATATCAAATCTCATCTCCAGGCCTTCTGTGAGATCAGGAACAACCATAGAAACAAAGCTGACATCTTTGGAATTTGGGAGTCCAATATGCGCATGTACTACCTTCCTTGTGTAAATGTTTTTCCTGACCTCATTCACCAATGCCATGCCAATTATGAGCCCACTCAAAGGGCAATGATGTCTCCTTCTGGGATAGTTCTATTCTATATCACCCCTGAATCAATAAATGAAATGCTGCATTTCAAACCAAGTGGGCCATTGACTCCTCTTTCCTTGGGATTTCTGCTTGAACAAGGTGCCAAATTGCCAAGTGCAGAGATAGCCAGAATTGGAAAAATATTTATGAAACCCAATTGTCAACCTCAGGAACCTCCTCCATACCTGGACACTTGGTTTAATGAAGCAGGAAAGTTTATTATTGACATGATAGCCAAGGATAATTTTAGGGGCGCATGTTCGCCCTTTGGCAAAATTGAGGGGTTTTAAATTTTTAGAGGGCGAATATTTTGTATCATAGTACATTTTTACAAATCACCTCAAATAGCCCACCTTATATTAAGGGAGAGGGTAAAAAAGGTAAATTTAGCCCTTGAAATTAGGAGTTACAACCTTCTATTCGCCCATTTTCAAGAATAGGTTTTACTTAAGTGAATCCATTCGCCCATTTTCAAGAATAGGTTTTATTTAAGTGAATCCTATGGGCCAAATACCATATTTATAAAAGAGATATGGTAAATTAATAAAAATTTAAATAAATGAGAGGTATGGTAAATAAATAAAACATTTTTTATATTTACTCCATAAGTCACCTTATATACATGTAAGGGTGTAAACAAATAAAAATATAAGTAAAGTGGAGGTATGGTAAATAAATAAAACATCTTTTTATACTTACTCAAAAGGTATGGTAAATAAATAAAAATATAAATAAACTAGACGTATGGTAAATAAAAAAACATCTTTTTATATTTAGTCCATAACCCTCGTTCGAAAGAGGTTTTATTTAAGTGAATCCTATGGCCCAAATACCATATTTGTAAAAGAGGTATGGTAAATTAATAAAAATATAAATAAACGAGAGGTATGGTAAACAAATAAAACATTTTTTTATATTTACTCCATAAGTCACCTTATATTTACGAACACTCAAAAAATGGGTTATATTTAGGTGAAACCTATGGCAAAATACTATGGGACAAATACCATGGACTAGATTGTTATTAATACCATGCAAAAAAACCATTATTAAGCCTAATATTAGAATTAATAAAAATATGGCACATGGTATTGACCCATGGTATTCACCAAAATGGCACATGGTATTGACCCATGGTATTCACCTAGAATGTAGCCTATTTAAATGGGGGAATTAAACTAGCATAGATCCATCTTTACTCTGGACCTACTAACCCCCGAGAGGTATCAAATATCGTGATATGCAAACTAGCATAGAGTGAAAAAATATTTGATCCTCTTGGGTCTTGGTGGATCAAGAATGGATGTTGTAATTTAATGTAGGCTAAACATTTTAGCTTGGTTAAAATAAAAAATAAAGTAAAAATCAACTATTAATTTTATTAATTTTTATAAATTACTAATAGTAATTTTTAAGCTCCAGGTTTATGATAACCCATGTTATTGATAATACCATGTTATTCATTTGAGCATAGACTATTTAAAGGGGAAATTCTATCATCTTAGATCCATCTTAATTCTAGGTCTACCAGTTTATGATAACCCATGGTATTGATAATACCATGGTATTCATTTGAACATATACTATTTAAAGGGGAAATTCTATCATCTTAGATCCATCTTAATTCTGGGTCTACCAAGTGCTCAGAGGGATATATAGGTTGGTTTTTATGATAATGAAGATATGAAATAGACTTAGGAAATTATATTGTAAAAACATCTTAAGGTGAATGGTTAAAGCATAGACTTGGACAAGTATATTTGTATACTTATGTTTTAAACTGAAACAAATCCAGGGCTAAAAAGAATGGATTGATTGCACTAGTCATCCTTCTATAACTTTCCAACATATGTTGGAGTAAACAGATTGTAATTTGGGTAATTTTTCTAACTGCAAACAGGAACATACTTATGTATTGGCAGGGTGGTTAAGAGGTCCCTAGAAGTGATGAATTTGAATTTTTCTTGGTTTTATATATAGTATTCAGTTTTTTCTCATGCTTTCTATGAATGACACGGGTGAATTTTATCCTACACCCACTAGGTTATCAATATGTAATTTCTGTAATTTTGATTTCAAAAAATATTTTAAAGAAATGCAATGATTTCATTTGTGTATTCAATAAACACAATATTCTAATGGAATTCTACATTTGTGGTTTACCTATACAGATTCCATGGAGAAGTGTTAGTGGTGTGACATTAATTGTCCTCAAGCAAAGGCTTTAGTTTTACTCTTTTCTGGAAGAAAATACTTTCTTCCAACATTTTTGAGTTCCATGAAAAATTTGAAAGTCCTAATAGTATTCAATTTTGGGTTCAAGAGAGACATAGTATTCAATTATGGGTTAAAGAGATCCACATTGAATGATCTATCGGCCTTATCTTCACTTAGTTTAAGACTATTCACTTTGAGAGGCTGCATGTGCCCCCACTTCAAGAGCATAGTAAAGTCATGTAGAACTTAGAGAAGCTATCTTTAAGCCTTTAGTGAAGATTGGAAAAATGTCTGGGTTCAATAACACCCAGTTGAGCATTAAGCTTCCAATAATGCTAGATTTTAACTTGGAGCACTTTTGTGATTTGGAGGAGATGCCCCCTCATATTTGTGACACATCTTTTGTTGTGAATTGGACTATTACTAACTGCCATTTCCTTTGAAATTTACCTAATGACTTGGGGAACCTCAACTCTTTAAGAATGTTAAGGAAGGAAAGAAAGTACATTATGCTAAGTTCTCTTATGATTTTCAAGTTTTTCTTGGATATCTACAATGTTTTAGGTACGAAAGTACATTTTGTTAATGAAAAGTTGTCTTGATAGAAAGACCCAATTTCAAATTCTAATGCTTTCAAAAAACATTGTATAACTATAATGTTTCTAAAGGAAAGCATATTTTTTCAATTTAAGTATCATGATCCCATATTCCAACTTATTTTTCAGTAACCCATTAGGCTTTGTAGCTTTGAATAAATCCATGTCTTTTGATAAGATCCTCTTCCAAATTAGAACGCAGTTTATTTTTGGCAATAACCACATACAATGTCTTGATTTTGTTATTGAGAAAATAGAGGTTGTGAAACAAGCTTGTGTCATACAAGGACTTGATTCATTGATTATGTATCAATTATGGCTCTTGATGTAACAATGTCTTGATTTTGTTGCTTGAAAATAGAGGTTACGCTTTACTATTTCATAGAATTTCTTACAATCAACAATGTCTTGATTTTGTTGCTTGAAAATAGAGGTTAAGTTTTACTATTTCACAGAATTTCTTACAATCTTTCCATAAGTATTGATTTTTAATCTCAGTCAGTCACTGAGGGATGATAGTAATGACAAAAGTAATATTCCATGGTTTGAAGTTACCCTCTTACCAAATATTTAAATATATCACCACAATTTAACTGTTAGTTAAAGGAATTGTATTTGATTTGTAAACAATTCATTGCTTGATTTATAGATTTTGATTTTTTCCCTTTTTTATTTTTTTCTCAAATTTGGTATTCTTCCAATATTTAGGTTCCCTAGTTTCCCCACCATAGCTATGAGGTTCAGATGCTATCATTAAATATTCTCAGAACATTACAACTTTTCTAGTAAGTGTGCTTTGAAACATTGTTGTTGCTTTTCCATGGTGTTAATGCAAATAAGCACTATAACTAGTGCCATTATTTAGATTAAGTGTCGAAATCTAGGTGGTCTTGTAATGATGGAGTGATTGTTTTCTAGCTATTAAGGCCACATGCATTTTTATCTCTTATGTTGTCCTGAGATATTCAAATTCAAAATAAGAATTGAGGTCTCGTTTCCATTGTAGATTGCAGTCAGTTTCTTGAACATAATATATAGTAGATTATATTTTACTAATCAACTGTGGATGTGATCCCTCGCAGGAAAGGAAATTCAAAGTGACTTTGATTTCACATTGATTTGTCAAAACATCCACACAAGAAAGGAGATTCAAAGTGACACTGATTTCACATTGATTTGTCAAAATGGAGG
>APFE031720026.1:83742-104798 GCA_000404065.3 Pinus taeda
TAAATAAAAATATAAATAAACTAGACATATGGTAAATAAAAAAACATCTTTTTATATTTAGTCCATAACCCTCGTTCGAAAGAGGTTTTATTTAAGTGAATCCTATGGGCCAAATACCATATTTGTAAAAGAGGTATGGTAAATTAATAAAAATATAAATAAACGAGAGGTATGGTAAACAAATAAAACATTTTTTTATATTTACTCCATAAGTCACCTTATATTTACGAACACTCAAAAAATGGGTTATATTTAGGTGAAACCTATGGGCAAAATACTATGGGACAAATACCATGGACTAGATTGTTATTAATGCCATGCAAAAAAACCATTATTAACCCTAATATTAGAATTAATAAAAATATGGCACATGGTATTGACCCATGGTATTCACCAAAATGGCACATGGTATTGACCCATGGTAGTGAAAGACTTGCCAAGATATTAAAAGATTTTAATTGAGTAAAATATTCGCCATGCCTGGTGAGAGATTCGCCAAAAAATTATATATACATATTATATTATTGATAAAATCGCCTTCCATTTTTCCTATATACCATGGAGATTCGCCCATTTATTATATTTATAAATTTAGGGGGGGTTCTTAAAATTTTCCCTGATGATAGCCTACATCCTGGGATTCAAAACCAGTGAGTATGTAGATGAAACCACATTGGTCCTCTTATCCATCTTTACTCTAGGACAACCCCCTGCTGTCAGGTATGACTATGCCACCTTCATAGCGGATAAGATCCATGAGCAATTCATGAGCATGGATAGAGAAAGAGTGTTTAAATACACATCATACATATATCATTTTTTTCTCTACTATCAGTCAGATAGTTTTCAAGTTCCCCTCAGAAAATTTGATGTCAAGGGAGAGCCAAGGTCTGTAATCTTCTGGACCCCAGTCTTCGACAATGTTTACTATTCTCCTTATACTTATTGTGAACTTATTGATCTATTCATATATCCAGTCACCTCTTTACTGATAACAAGTCCTCCAATAGACTTTCTGGTGAAATGCAGAGAATTCTACAACTCTCCAAGAGCTATAGCATAGGTGTCTGGTACTTTTACCAGAATCACACTGTGATCCGGATATATGGCTGTGAGTTGTGCCCCTATAAATTTCCAGAATGTATGCCAATGCGATTGTTTTCCCTGGAATACTTTAGAAAATTCATCCAAGCAGATGTAATTTATTTCTGTGAGGCCAAGAAAAAGGCACAACTTAAAATAAGAATCAAATGGGCCCTTTCACCTTCAATCAGAGGGAAGCCTGGCAAGAGGTTGATGAGATTTTAGGGCAAAGACTCAAACTAAAACAGATTTTCTATTGGGCACCATATGACCCCAATCATTTCATAAGTTATAGGAAAGTCAAAAATAAGCTGCCAACATATGTTCACTGTCTAATCCTCGAAATCCAGCAATATGCTATTCAACAAGAGTGGCTAGAGGGCACGTTGTTTGAAGAGATAATTGGAGAAGAGAAATTGGAAGAGGAAATGAAAGAGCTTGAAAAAACACTTGACTTGGACTCTTTTGGACAGGTACCCTTCAAACTGCCCTAGCACATTGGAGGTGATACATCTTTTGCTGAGAGCTCACAGCAAGCATCACGAAAGGCCAGTTCAACAGCAAAGGGAAAGGAAGTAATGGATACAGAACAGCAGACCATGGTTGAATAGCCCACCACAACAAAAGAACAGGGAGAAGGGCAAGCTCCCCCAGCTCAAACCAAGACATCAGAAGCTCCTGTGCTACAGACTCCTCAAAATGAGGAAAAGAGTAGAAAGAGAGACAGAGAAGAGGATGCCCCTGCCAGTGGACCATCATAACAACCAGGAGATAAGAGGCAGAGTTTGAATCCCTATTTTGAGGAGGAATTTGTGGAAGATACCACAAGTACCATGAGAGATCAGGAAAGGACCGAGCAACAAACATCTCCATTACTTGGCACCTCAGCTAACTCAATCCAGCAAGAGCTAGAGAGGCAACATAGCGTGAAAGTTTCATCCACTAGGTCTCAAAGCAAGAAAAGCTCAGATATCAAGAAAACTTTCACCGAAATAAAAGCTAGAAATGATCCAGTGAGGATGCAACTTTATAATCATCTGATGAGGACAACACCTACCAATCAACAAAGGCTAATGTTTGCTTATGATATTTAAGAAAATAAAATGATCCTCAGCCATTTCAAGCCCAAGACACAGCAACCCCAGTCAGTTGCTGATTATATAAGAATCAATCTAGAAGTCTTCTCTAAGGATATTCACCCAATTGACTAGATTGAATTACATAAGCAAACTGGGGAGATGGTGTATGCCACCTTGGCAGATAAGGCATTGCTTGCTCATAAACTACAAAATTCATTGCACAATACCTTTGCCCAATTAGAATTGGAAAAGGTTTCGTCCTTAGCTAAGGACAACATGATTAAGTCCTTAGAAGAAATCATCATCGAGCTTGGGCATAATCCTAAGGATGCAAAGGGCATTAAAGCACTAATCAAGAAGAAGGAAGAGGACATTGCAGCCCTCAAAAGGCAATTAAAGTTGCCAATAACAGTGCATCCACAAACTTTAGAAGTTGCACAACAGAAAGAGGAAGAGGACATGGTAAGTCTGCTAATGAGGATGAATGAGAGATTGGCAAAAACAGAGCAAGCATTGGAGGAGGCAATTAAAGAGAAGCAGGGAGAGTCGACCTACCAGCCACTTGATACAGCTCCAACAGGTGCCACTTCTCCCCCCACAGGTACAACAACAGTCCCACCTACCATCCCAACATCAATAGTAGGTACCTCAGCTTCAACAACAACAACAGGGCCATATACCAGCATGGGCATGGATGAATTAATGAAAGCAGTAAAAGAGCTGGAAGCTCAAATGTTAGAGCTCAAAGAGGCAAAAGAAAAACTAGCCAAACTAGAGGTGAGCTATGACAAGTCAAAAATAACAGTGGCAGAAAAAATAGAGAAGTAAAGGCCCTGGAGAACAAGGTGAAATCATTAGAAAAGGATCTCACCTTACATAAACCTCTAGCAGACATTAAAATGATTTTGTGGACCAAGATTGGCTAGTCTATTACTGACCAATGGCAATCAATTCAAATAATTCATGAACAAAGTGAATTGATAGAAAGGGCCCAAGTGGAAATTCAAAGGGCAAGGGCATCATTGGGAAATATGCCTGAGCAGGCCAATAGGTTGATCCATTTTTTGAATACCGATACTAAACAACAGCTAGCAGCTTTGGAGATCACGGACATGATAGGCACCATTTTGACAGTAAAGAAGGTGCTAACAATGAGAAATTTTGTACAAATGTTGGAAAGGAAGTGCCAAGAGATGCAGATGGACATTAATGCCTTCACAGAGAAATTCACAGTCCTACAGTAGAAGGGTCTACCCAGTTTACTAACCAGCAATCAAAGACTGTTATCACATCAACAGTATGCTCACAGGGTAAACACTTATGTTACAAATCAAATCACTGCATCATCCAACACTTCAGAAGACATAGGACCTCCTTTAGGACAAAGTTTATATGACAAATTGGAAAATTTGTTTTATATAGAACATGAAATAAATCATCTTTTTGAAGTCAAGCCTAACTCTACAGGTACACTGAGGTTGATGAAACACTTGTAAAAATACAAAGACATCAGTTGCCAACAGACCAGTGGTGGCAGAGCATGCTGGAAATTTTACCAAGGTAATTTGGATCTTTCTGTTTATCTACATTTGGTCAAATAACAAGACACGTGGCAGATATAATAAAGATGAAAACAATAGAGGAAGGAGCTCAAGCGAGGATCAGGACGCATTAAAGCTAAATCAAGAGCAGGTGAGAGGATCAAGACATCAACACAGGAATGCAAAGTAAAGACACAACTAACAGCCGACTTCCTGAATTGAAAAGTAAAAAATATCTTGTCAGTTAAAGCAGCTAGCATAGCCACAATCACTCCTACATTTATTTCTGCATTTTATTCCTTTGTCAGAGTAGGTAAAGGAAGTTATTGCTTCATATCTTATCCACAAGATATTTTGTAACTCTCTTTGTTATAAATACCTCCCCAAAGAATGTATTCGGGGTTGGTGATTTTCCTCTTTGGAACACGCTGTAACTCTGATATTTTTAATACAAAGGCTGTTGAAGTGCACTGCTGCTGGACCATTTGAATGTGGATTTGATGTTATGGGCTCTGCTACAGAATTCCTGTGTCTTTCTTTGGCTCAATAAGTTATTTGAAACTGTGTTTTGTGTTTTCTATGTTTGCAAATTTCATATATGTTTCATAATCTTAACAACAGGGAAAAAGAATAGCCCAGAACTTGTTTAAATACACTCTGTGTTCAATTCCTGTTGTTATTTATGTTTTCTTCAGAATTAGGATAAACATAAATTCTTAGATGCTTTTGTTTCCACTAATTCTTTCACTTTGAAATTTGCCAAGGAATTATTCGCTGCTCCTTGAAAATATTCATGCACCTTCCCTCTGCCACCATGATAAATGATTCTTGACTGCCCTTTACCCCTTGGCTTACATCCCATCAATTTCTAGATTTCAATATTGTTCCAAAACTGATTATCTTGCTCTGTAGTATTTCCCTTTATCATAGAAAGATACTCAGCAGTCCATCTTCATAGACTCCATTTCCCAATGGCATAAACTCTTTCAGACTTGCATCCTAGCTCTGTTTAAAATCACCATCCAAACAAACTTAAAACAAAACTCTGCACATCATAACTAGCATAAAAACTTCGAAAAACAAAGTTAAATTATAAAGAGAGAACCCTCTCTGGATGCATTTGGCTGGAAATTGCATCTAAAAGGTTGGTTAGTGGTTACCTCAGCCGTATTCCCTTTTCTCACAAGTTTTGGGGAACATCTTGAGTGATAACAAGGACAACAACAAAATTCACAAAAGTCTGAAATTATAGGGTTGGAGGCTTGCATCTATTCTAAGGTTTTTGGATTATAGTCATAGGCATGTCATAAGGAAAATTTGACCATATTTGTTGGATTACATGTTTCAAGGGAGAAACTAAAAGTCTTCAGTCACTCACATATCTCCTCCTACATGCGACGAGGAAGTTTGACTCAGATTTGACTGAAGACCGAAGTTGACTACAGATGGGAAAAATTGTCTTTGGTATATTCTGATGCTGGAACGTATTTCTGAATGTTATTGATGATAATTTATTAGGCTAATTGTACTTGTTGCTGAACATTTTATGAAAATATAATATAAGGATAATCTCAAAGGGTTTTCCCCTTGTGGGGTTTTTCCTTGGTCTTTGACCAAACTTGGTGTCTCTTGTTGATGCATTGATTGTCTCCTTTATAATTGCATTTATTGTTCCATCTTCAATTACTATTAATATTTTGAAAGACCAATTATAATTGGAAATATTGCTAATTGAAGTATTGATTTGGGCTAAAGTAATTGATACAACATAGAACAATCTAAAAAATTAACATTGATGACATCATGTTTCCTTGGAGGAGCTTGGTGATGCATTCCATGCTATGTGCTTATTTGACATAAGATTATTGTAGGAGTTTTCATTTTGGTTATGCATGGATAATGTGATACATAGATTAATTGACATGTAGTTGGTTTGTGCATGTGATGGTGCCATGGAGATTAGTATGATAGTGGTGTATGGTTATAGTTTCTTGCATTGTTCCCATGTTAGAGATTTGCAACTTATATGCAAAAAATATTGAAGTTGATCATGATGGATATTTTACATGTTATTGTTCTTGTTTCACTTGGTGGTTGTTTGCTACTCACTTGTCATGCGATATGTTAGGTCAGTTACCCATCCTGCTAATTATTATTCGTGATGGTGCTATTGTTGGATATCTTTCATTTGTGATGGATAGACACATTTGATGCTATAGATATGTTCTTTGGTCTTAGATATGCTATCTAGTGTTGTAGCTTGCTAGTGTGATATATGTTGCTGCTACTACTGCATCATTATATGTTTTTTGTTGCTACTACTGCATCATTATATGTTTGTTGCTGCTTCAAGTTCAATTTATATTGTAGATATTCATGATCCATGTGATGGTTATTGTTGTAGAGATCTGATATATTGGGCCTATTGATGTGCTATGTTGTTGCTAATATATGCTATTGATGTCCTGCTGATTACTGCTGCTAAAATATTGATTCATGGTTGATGATTTAGAGAGGCTGATACATGTCTCTTATGTGATTTCTATTGACATTACCTTATTGTTATGAAGAGGACATGTTGTGGATCATATGATCTATGTACTTGTATTGATGAGAAGATTATTATAGCCATATATGAGATAATATCATTTTTATATGTGTCATCCATAGAATTGAGAGCCATGAATGGCATGAATTGCATAATTAGTCATGAGAGTTGGTTCAACCATGTGTGCCATGTATTAGTCATGTACACTCCATGGGGCATCTAGAGTTATGTATGCATTGAAAAAGAGTCATGTGAGTCATGGTTCAACCATATGTATGGGGTTATGTTGTTATTATACAATCATGTATTATCATTTTGGTAGCCATATATCATGTCTATGAAGCCCTGTACTTTGTTACATATCATTTGGTCATAGCCATTGATCCATATCGAGTACCCTCTTGCATATGGAAAGGAGGCATTGTCAACTATATACATTAGCTTACTTTTAGCTATGGAGATGTTTGCATTTAGTGGATTATGGTTGGTCATACTATTGTGACCTATCATCATGCATTTGCTGCTCCCATGACTACTTAAGAGATATCCTGTTTCTCGATAGTCATTGTTGTTGATGGTGTATGAGTTTTCGGATGCGAGATAATTGAGTGTGGATAGGATGTACTTATTGTTGTTGTTTCAGAGTTGTTTGGATATATGTTGTTGTTTCTATAGAGTTGATCAAAGTTGTTGCTGCTATGTGTTGGTGATTCAGTCTACATTATGTTGATGTTTCTTCAAGAGAGGGAGCATGTGTTTCAGTCATTGCTGCTACTGAGTGAGAGAGTTTATTGTTGCTACTGGTAGGAGATGTATACTACTGCTCTAGTGTGTTTTGTTTTGGACATATCTTGTGTCCAAGGGGAGTTCATTGAAAATATTTCTTAGTTATGTGGGGTAGTGTTGTTTCCTTTCAGTATTGCACTCCATTGTTCATCACCTGCATATAACATTGAGTGGATTATTTGTTTTTGTTGATGGAGCCCATTGATTTAAAAGAGCTATAGAATTTTGTCCTTGACATATCTAACCCTTTTCCATTGATGTGAAAGGGGGAGAATGTAAGGATGAAGATCGGTTTTCAGATGGTTGCTTTCAGATGAGGTTACCGTTAATGCCAAAGGGGGAGATTGTTGGCATTGACGTGTGTTGCAAATGTGTTGGTTGGTTGGCATTGATGTCAACCTAGTAGCATGGGTATGTATGGGATGCAAATGGCTTTCATGTGGATGATGTGTTGCATATAGAGTGTGATAAGAGGATTTCATGATCCTCATGATCATGTTGTTATTGTTGAGGTGGATGATGGTGTGTTGCACTAGCTTGGAGGTCTTCCCATGATGATGATCATCTTGATCATGTTTTTGCATATAATATTTGGTGGCTGCTACAGGGTTTAGAGTTGAGGATCTTTAATGATTAGGTCTCCATGTCCCAGATCAGGTCCACATGTTGATGCTATGATATATAGGGCTTGGAGAGAACTTGAGATGGTTATATAGGTGTTGGAGGATGTTTGACAAGTATTAGAGCTCCATAATGATGGTAGAGATGTTGTAGAGAAATTTCATGACCTAAATGTTTAGTATGGTTGTTGGGTGGCATTCTAGTCAACTTAGTTTATCTAATGATGATGATAGTGATGTGGCTATGATTTGGTGAAGTGTTGCAGAGGTGACAGTGACTTCTAGAGGTCCTATAGAGGCTTGTCAAGCTCTGGATGATGGTTGAGCATTTTATGAGCTAAGGAAAGATGTTTTCCTCCATCCTCTACCATAGTTGAATGGCTGCTAAGTTATGGGAGTGGCTCAAAAACTTCAGTCATTGGAAGGCCTAACTATGGGAGCGATTGAGGAGATACAATCAAATTTATCCTGTGTTGTGGGTGCGACTGAGGTTTTTCATCAAAATTTCTCTACATTCCTCACGATTCTTAGATAATTTTGGTGTTGTTGCAATGTTCTTGATCAAAAATGTTTCAGTATATGCTTGGAAAAATTAGTGGGCCCTATAGAAGCTGATCAAGGTTGAAGATATCAAAAGGAAAGTGGAGTTAGTGTTTGATTTTGACAAGAAGGTTACCTCAACCAAATCTGAAGTGTGTGAAAAGGATTGTTGAGTGGTCCATAACCTGTAGCATTTACAAAGTGACTCAACATAGAAAATTGATAAATAGAGGAAGGCATTGAGTCTATTTGGTTGGCTATTTTGAAAAGTGAGTGAGTATGCCACTGTGAGGGCATTGTGAGTGAGTAGAGATTGTAGAAGATGCTCACATAGTTTTGCAAAATTATATCATATTATTGTGAGCAAAAATCAGAATAGAGTTGAGAAGAAGATTCAGAATTTGTGTGTAGTTTGTGGAAGAAAATTGGTAGCATGTGGTGTCTTTGAGAGTGGTGTTTTGGTGTGTGAAGTAGTAAAGGATTTCCCTCCTCCGGGTCATATTTTTGTTCCATATTTTATGTGCAAAACGATGAAGTTGTTGGGTTTCTCATATTGAGCGAATTGAAAACCCAATGCGAAACATTTATGAAACCTCATTTGCATGGAGGAGATGAAGGCATGGAGGATTCATAATAGACAATGATTTGGAAAATTCGGTATTAGGAAGAGATTTCTCCATCAAGTAGGAGTTGGAAAGTCCAATGGTCGTTGGGCGAGCATCGTTGGTTGTGGAAGCTTCCAATGGATAGATTTATATAGATATGTGAGAGAAACATAATTCTGAATTGATAGATGTGAACATACTATAGAGGAAGCCAAGTCTTCTGACTTATGGGTGTAAGCTAATCCATGTATATTTTTTTTAGAATATTAATATAAGAATTGAGCAACGCAACAATAGTAGGGTGGTTTTATCTTGAAAGGGTTTTCACCAGAAATACTTGTGTTCTTATGTGTGCATGCTTGTGTTGATATTTATCATGGTTATTATGTTTTGAGTTTATTGCTGATTACATGTTTTGATGAGCTAATTTTATGAATGTGCGTCGATATTTGAGGTTTTGGAAAATGATTTAAAATTGGTATAAAAGCCATCACCACTGATTCACCCCCCACACTCTCAGTAGTGATCTAGTTTCTAACATATCTAACTATCAATATTGATATAACACCTAGGTGTTACACACACACACACATTGTTGTGGCTTCAAAATTCTGCTACCGAAACATGGGGGATGACCACCCGGTCTGGACCTTAAGACAACTCCTTTTCCGTTTGAAGTGGTGGCTTCGACTGGGGATAATGGGACCAGTTTCCCAATATGGGCTTTAAGATGAGAATGGGTGGTTTATGAATGTCTTTTCAATAGAATAACAATAATCTAAGTGACTTATTCTACGATGCAATTTCTTTAACTTAACTTATTCTAGTATAAACCCGGGTGTTCTTGCATGGTATGTGATCTACAAAGATATCCTTTTAACATGTGATAATAAAGATTGAGCAAAATTAAATGGAGATGATAATGTAAAAGATAATTCCTATGACTAAATAGTTAGTCAAAGGAATTAATAAAATATATCACATATCTAATGAGTTATATATGAAAATTAAAACCTCAGTTATGGAATCAATACATAAGTGCAATTAATGCTTTACAGAAACAATAAATCTCACATATAATTCATGAAAATAAAGTTTTTCCACTAATTAAATGTTAACGGAATTATGCATACACGATAATAGTACCAGATGTATGAAGTCCTACTCATTTGATGAATGACATAGACCAAATTCTTCCTTCAAATCAAATTATCTCCCAAGAATACAAAAGTGCATGAACAAAGGAAAGTAGTTTGATATCTAAAAGAAAAGATCATGTTCCATCATTTCACCAAAGCATTCACAAACTTACAATAGTGCATTCTTTGCAAACGTTTTTGATAAAATTCTGGACCCTTCTCTAAATGCATGAGAAGGGTATAAATACTATTCTAAGTATGCAAAAATAGATTACACAAAATTTGAGGAGGTTTCAAACAACCTTCCTTAATAATAGGTAACTAACTCAAAAAATAAATAGAGATAAACTAAACATAACTAAGAGGATGACTTGCTATTTGCCAACTTTTCCTTTAAATCACAAATATTGATCATCGGTTGAATTTGAGGAGGTGGCCCTAAATGAGATTTGAGTTGTCCTGTAAAGATCACATCAGCAAGAGGTGGCCACATCCTTTGAGTCACATGGAGTGAACAATTAAGGGTCATGATTTGGCTATGTGGCTTGACCAAATACTGCCAATATGACTCCCAGTCAGTTGTAGTTAGTTTCTTAATTGCATCTCTCCATTTCCTAGTTTTTTCTTGCCAGTCTTTACTCAGGGTAGTTAAGTCAGGAATTTCTTTCGAATTACCCTCCTTCATGAGATTGGTAGCAGACAAGGTATGATTTACTGCGTTAATTATGTTCTTTGATACTCCAGTTTCCCTCGTGACTACTAGTTCAACTTGTTTTATCCTAGCATCCCAATCAGTAAAGAGGATGTCTTTGTGAGTTTCCTCAATCTCAGGTAGATTGGCCTTCTTTCCTTCTTTTGATTCCTACCATTCAATGATTTCAGAGATCTTGGTGTTTAAATCATTAAACTCCATTCTCTAGTCAATGGCTCTATTTGTGATTTGGTCGCTGGTAATCAGGTAGGGAGTGATGTGTGGCAACTTCTGGCAAAAATACTCTTTCTTCTTGACTAGAAGAGAATTTAGTTCTATAGCCTCTTTGATGAATTCCTTAGCGGTAGGAACATCCTTGTACTTGTCCAAGGATTGTTGTAATTCCTAGAGCTTCAAATTTTTGGCCGATAAGTCGGCTTCATGGCTTATTTTCAAGACTTCGATGTCATGTTGCAATTGTGCAACCTGCTCGGCTGCCTACTTGTTTGTGCTTTCTTTTTCTGTCTCGAGCTCTTGTTCAAGCTGCGCAATTCTTTCCTCCCTTTCCTTTAGCAGAGTATACACCTCAGTGGCCTTATCCATAGTGGCTGATGCATATGCTCCTTTGAAATATGACAATCTAGTCAAGTTCTTGGTCGGATTAAAAGGCATGTCCTTCCAAACAACGTCCATTGGCTCATCTCTAGGTGAGAATTCGGGTGCATCTACCCTTCTTCTTTTCCTTTGCCTTCGAACTATAGCCTTGTGGAGAGGGCTATAAAATACATCAAGTGAATGTATCTTCATCACTTTCAAAACAATTTCTGATGTGGGTAGAGTAGGGATGATTTCAACATGCTGGGATTTTGTTGTTTCTTGATCCATAGGTGTAGACCGTTTGCCAATAGACTTGGGCTCTGTATCTTGATGAATTTTTGGAGGAGTCTTGAATTCCTCTATTTCTTGAGTATTTGGAGCTTTGGGGATGACTTTCAATTTCTAATTGAATTGATCGTATTCCTGCTCCAAACTAGTGCCTTGGGCTTCTAAACTTGTCTTTGTGGCCGAAGTGTCCATTAGCTATTTTTCAACCGACTTCTTGTTGGACTCAACCGTATTTTCTGCATCCTGAACTTTCCCTATGTCTATTGTATTCTTAGTGTTGGTCTGAGAGTCCTTTTGAGAGCTAGGGGCTGCACTATCGACAGTGCTAATTGGGGTAGGCTTATCTTTGGGTTTTAATAGATGCATTGGAATGACCTGAAGCCTCTCATTCCTGCATTCCTGAAATCTTTGAAAATATTTGGGTTTTAGGTCAGCCTTTTCCCATTCAAGTGCTTGCTCGAAACAAATTGCTAACTACAACAAATCATCAAAGTAATTATCTCCATGATTGTATGCCTTGAGCTTTAGTCATGTAGTGACATTGTATCCCACATTGTTTCATTGAATTGCCTGGTAGGCAATGTATGAAGCTTGAGGTCTTCCATTTGTACTGATTCCTTAGTAGCATGAAAAAAATAGCTCAAGTTAAAGAGCCACATTTGATAGGGAAATTAGGCCATAATGACTTCTTTCCATCTTTAAGAACTTTGATTAGGCCTTTCCCACAATTTGGTAGGAAATCTCCCTTGCTAATAGCTATTAGAAACATATAAGGGAAGGATGTGTGGATCAACAGTGCTACCAAAAACCATAATGTAGGTGAACCATTCCTCAATGAAATACTTGCCTACAACAGGTAGGTCTGTTACAGCTTCTTGGGAAAACCTAGGGGCTTTCTTATTGAAAATCATTTGGTGTAGGGGAAACATGATAGAATGAAATATCTTGTAGAAGTGAGGTATATAATATGATTCCCATATTTTATTATGACTGACATGGATTGGGTAAGGATATTGTATGGTCCATTTCCAACCCATGGTTGGAAGTGTCGTGCAAAAGCAGATAACATCCATAATATAAGCACATAAATAGAAGGGAGGGAGGTTATCTGAAGAGGAGGCTCTATTTTGTCGATATTCATAATGGAGGTGGTTAAGTTGTCAGATAGGATAGAAGGAAAATTCATGATATAGGAATTAACACAAGAATCTATCAAGGGAATCCATTCTATTGAAAACTTAGTGTTACTTGGCAGTCTATATAGTCTACATAACATTGCTATTGCATAATTGTAGGGGTTTTCCAAAGAGGCTATTGCATACATAGCCGATTTGTCATACTTGAATTTGTTGTCTAACATTCTCCAAGTATGAATTAACTTGAAGGGGTTTGGATTACTTTTTGCGAAGTTAGCCACAAATGTGCTCTCGTAGATTTCCTGCGGGTTAGGTATGTGATACATAATCTTCAAGTCTTTTGCCCTGAATGATCCTATGAGCTCCATCCTTGAATTCTTGAACTGCCTATCTTCGATGATAAGGTTTTTGACCACCCATATGACCATGTTTGTGTAGGGAAGGATTTTGGCTCTTGCTCCTGTCCTATGAAGGAAAGAACATGAGGCATCCTTGCATTGAGGTCCTGAAGGATTTTTCGATCCAACTGTTTCTCTAGTAATGATAATTTTAGGACGCTCGTCCTCCAGTATGTTGTAAATTAATTCCCAAGCTATTGTGCCTCTAGCTACATCACAGACTGTATCAGCAAAGATAGGATCCATCTTTGTATGCTCTGTCTCAAGAATTGTGTTCTTAGTTTGCTTCTACATCACCTTTTTGAAGGACATGTATTTTGTTTCTTTGTTGAAACAGACAAGAAATATCAACGCAGACGATATCAAGTAAGTAAGACTGAAATCCTCTGTGAAATGACTTTGGATCGTGAGAAAGATTTTATGGGATACTCGATTATAACTACCCATAACCTGGAGAATGATTATCCTCCCTCAAGCCACTAAACATTGAATAAACTGTCAACTTGTTTGTTTTCATTATTTAAAACGTAATTATTCTGCACACTTTACCTCCTTAATCATGAATCGTGGTCTCTAAAGGGGTATCATGTAATGCTTTATCAAATATTCGATGAAATACGATCGTGAAATTCGCAACATCTCATTTTGCAAATCGTTAACGGTTGTCATATGACATGTTCAAGTTTTTTACGAATTGCAAAATGTGATTGTGCAGTGACAAGATGAGGTTATCGTAACGGGAGACCTTTTTGTATATCACAATTTCATAAAGGATTTATAAAATAGTGATGTGAAAAGGCATGAAATGCGATGTGCGATTTAAGTTTCCTGCTTAGCTCATTTTGCAAGGTTTTGCTAAGTTTTTGATTAGAGTTAGGGATTGTTGTCCTAGGCTTAAAAGTTTAAAAGGGTCACCATTTATAACTCAAATGCTAACAATTGTTAGATAAAAATGGGGGGGGGGGGGGTGGGTTGTTTCGTAGTACAACAATTGGCAATTCACTTGGGAGAACCAGTTATCTCTAAGTAGTTTTATGAAATTTCTAAAAACTTTCAAAGTAATTAGAGTTGTAAGAATAATGCTTTCATGAGTTATTAGGTAGAAACAATTTCTCTTGAACTACCATTACTTGCTCGGGCCCATCTGCTTAATTACTTCACCCCTAAAATGATAGAAATATAAATGTTAGCATCAGTCAATAATAGGGTTTAAAATAATATAGTAGGTGCTTCATGCAGATTAGTTTTTTGGTTTTTTACTCATTTATCACAGATAAAGCCTCTGCTGCCAGTAGGTGTTCATAGCCTCGACAGGGTTACCTTTAAACCAACAATGATCCATTATCCTATCTGTATGAATTTTTATATTTCAAAAATGATATTCATTTGAATTGAATCTCTCTTGGACTTTGTCCCTTATTTTTTACCTTTTGAGTGTAAGCCCTTAAAATTCATTGTCTAGGCATGGTAACCTACTGATGACAATGCCATTCACTGGTTGTAAATAAACTAAACAAGATGGCTCTTGATGAGAACCCTTGTATTTTGATCAAGAAGATCATTAGCTATTACCCTATTTTGATATGCAGTATTGGTAATATCAGTTTTAAGTACTTCCCTATGAACATGGTAAATAAGCTCGTAATGAGACTCTTTATCTTTTAGAATTACACTCTGAAAAAAAAGAAAAAGAAAATTTTAATAGATGGGGTGGGCCATTGGCCTTTTTAAGGGTCTTGGGTGATAATGATAGAGTTTTTTAAGATACTGATTTGCAGGAAGTCCTTGCTAGGTTAAAGATTCTTTTCTCGACTGATAACAAAACCTTCATATCCTATAAAGATAAGAGTTTTTCATAAAATAAATGTTTTTAAGAAGTTCAAGTTTTTCTAGAGGGATGAAGTTTATTTTAGTACTCAAATGTCATAATTTTTCCTTTTAACTCCAATTTTCTTATAAAAGTGAAAAATCAGAAATGTTATCAAAGACGTATTTTGAAAAGGCAGGAGTAAATACTAGTTTAACCATTATTTTCCTAAAAAGCAATATATTACAAAACCGGAAGAGGTTATCTCCTAAGAAAAGTACCTTTTCAACAATTTCCCATTAATGGGCAAAGAATCTTTCCTACCAGACAAGTTTTGTAAAAGAAACATTGATGGTCCAATTTTTTCAATAATCTGAAAAGGGCCAAGCCATAGTCTTTGGAATTTGGTATGTCTACCTTTTTTCTCATGTGCCTTGTCCCATTTCAAGATTAAGTCACCTACTTCAAGGGAGCTTTTACTGGCAGAAGCTGTATCAAAAGAAGCTTCAACTATTTGTTGGTAATGGAAGTGGGTTTCTTTAGCCTTTTCTCTTTCTTCTTCGAGATTGAGAACTTGAAATTGTCTAGCTTGGAGAGAAGATGAAGGGTTTTCATTGATAAATTGTACTAGGGAAAGAGATGGTATTGCTACATTTGTGGGAAGAACAACTTCTTTTCCATAAACTAAAGCAAAATGAGAAGAACTAAAAGAGGCTTTCTGAGTAATCATGTCTGCCCATAGAGCAAATGTCAATGCTTTATGCCAATTCCTATGATTTTGATTAATAGTTTTTTTGATAATTCAGATGAGGTTTTTTTTTTGTCGATTCTGCTAATCCATTACCTTGAGGATACTAATTAACTGAATATTTTAACTTGAAACCTCGCTTAAGAGAAAATTCTACCACTGTATTTCTAGAAAAATAAGATGCATTATCAAACATTAAAGCTAAGGGTAAGCCAAACTGGGTAATTATGTACTGATCAATGAAATCTATGTCATTTTCTATTTTAGTTACCTTTAATGGGACAACTTCTACCCACTTAGTAAAGTAATCAGTAACTGTGAGGATGTACCTATGCTGCTTGGAAGAGTTAGGAATAATCTCACCAATTATATCTAATTCCCATTGTTCGAATGGTTGTTGGATGCTAACTAGTTGTAAAGGGAATGCTAGATTTCTTTCTCTTCCATCCATAGTTTGACAAGTTTTGCACTTCCTTGCATATTCATGTGCATATTTAAATATCATTGGCCAGTAATATCCTACATGCAGGATTTTATAAGTAGTATTATTTCCTCCAAAATGTCCACCAGCTGGTCCATCATGTAATTCCTGCATGACCTTCTCAGCTTCAAGTTTCTCTAAGCATATGAGCAATACTGAATCATAATTCTTTCTAAAAAATACATCATTGACTGGCTCATACTAATTTGAATTTAATACTAAAGCTCTCTTTGTTTTGTAATTAGGGTGCATATGAGCATATCCATTTTTAAGATAAAATTTCAAATCAGCATATTGTGATTGCGTATTGTTGAGGCTTATCTTTGATATTTACAATTCATTACCTTGATCTTCTTCTGATGGCAACTGCAAAGCTCCTATTAACATCCTGCAAAAACCTTGGTGCCTGACAATTTTAGCTGGTTGGATTTCTACATCATATTCTTGGAGTGCAGTTACCTAATTAGCTCTTTTCTCCCCTACTTCTCTTTGAATCAGTAGTTGTCTTATTACAAGGTAGGGTGCAACTACCTTTGTATAGGTTTTAAGAAGAAAAGGTATGAAATGCTTCAGACTGCAAATGCTTTCTTTTCTACAGTTGAATAATTTAATTCGGTGCCTTGTAAGTTAGAACTAAAAAAGGAGATGGGTGCCTTGACATTTTCATCGTTCAACTATGCCAAAACTACAACATACAAAGTATCAGATGAAAAAGTATATAATACAAAGGGTTTGAGAAAGTAAGGAGTTGTTAACAAAGGGGCATTAATAATGGCTTTCTTTATCAACTCAAATGATTCTCTTTCATCATTGCTCCATCTGAAAACTGCATTTTTTCTTATCATGGCTTGAAGGGGTAAGACTATTTGTGAAAAATCTGGAACGAATTGTTTAACAAAATTTATTTGGCCTAGGAATGATTGCATGGTTTTCTTATTGAGTGGGAGGGGAATTTTTTCTATTTCTTGGACTCTATCAGGATCGATGTAAATTCCTTTCTTGGATATTATAAACCCAAGAAGTTTTCCTTCTAGTAAAGAAAAATAAGATTTTTTGGGGTTTAAGGAAATGCCATATTTCATGCATCTTTCAAAGATGTGCTTGAGGTCACATAAATGATTGTTCCTGTCCTTGGAATAAATTGTGATATCATCCAAATAAATAACAACCGTAGACCTCTAAAGACAATGTCCATAGCACATTGAAATGTGGCACCAACATTTATGAGTCCAAAAGGCATTTTCTGATAGGCATATGTTCCCCACTTGGCCCTGAATGTTGTCTTTAATCTGTCATATGGGTGCACAAGGATTTGATTATATCCTGAGAAACCATCTAGAAACAACATTAATTCGGAACTTGCAATTGATTGCAGTACCTGTTCCATAGTAGGCAGAGGAAAATTATCCTTTTGGCAAGCTTTGTTTAGGTTTCTAAAATCAATGCAGATCCTAATATCACCATTCTTTTTCCTCATAGGTACCATATTCGATACCCATTTAGAATGCCTGATAGGGAAGATTATATTGGCCTTCAGAAGCTTGTTAAATTCATATTTAATTTGACTTTCAAGGATCGGGTGAATTTTTCGAAGCTTCTGTTGAACTGGTTTTTCATTTGAAGTCATGGGTATGGTATGTTGAATTATAGAGGTATCATAGGTTTTGAGATCTACATAATCCCAAGCAAAGACACCTTTATATGTTTCAATAACCTGATGAATGATACTTTTTCTTGAGATGTTAGGTCAAGACCTAGGTTGATATTTTGAGGTTTCTCATTTGACCCTAGGTTTACTACTTCAAATCTCATAGTAGAACTTTGACTTTTGGAGTTAGTAATTTTCTTGAATCTATCTTTCAAATCATAAAGATCTTCCATATTAACCATGGACTTAGGAATCTGGTTTAAATTAAGATTATTTTTTATTTCTATATCATGCTCATGCTCATCTATGATCTGCTCTTTGTATGATCCTTCTGATGTAAGGAAATTTACTATATCTGCATCATTATTGAACACTCTCCAATTTGTTATATTGTCAAGAATGGATTGTCTAAATATCAATTCTATTGAAAATATGTCTAGACTAAAGTCTTCTAATGGTATAAGTTGAAATGCCACATTAGCAAGTAAGTCAACACTTGCGTTCTGGAGTCTAGGGATTGAAGAAATGTTGAAAGCAGAAAAATGAGAAGTCAATTTCTGAGCTAAAGATTGATAGTGTTTAAGATGCCCGAAAACACAGTGAATTGTATTTCTCACTTGTTTCACAATTATTTTAGAGTCACCATAAACTCGAAGATATTTGAAATTAATAGCGATGTCTTTATACAGTCCTTGGATCAATGATTCATATTTGGTGATATTATTTGTACATTGAAATTCAAGTCTGTAGGACAACATAACTTTCTCTCCTTGCGGATTGATCAAAATGCATCCTGCACCTACACCATCTTCTGATTTAGAACCATCAAATTAGAGAGCCTAGAACAGAGAGTCATTATAAACTTTATCAACTAAATTTAAACACTTGGAAGGCTCTGTTTGTGATAAATTCTTAATTTGAGAAACCACAACATTATCTAAAAAGGGAGACTTTTGAGCATTAAAAGATCCTAAAGAGGACTCCACTGAATAGTTTCCAATGATGTTATTAGTGAAGGAAACAGGTTCATTGCTTACCTCAAGGTCTGTGGCTGTATACTTCATGATTTTTTCTCAGTTTATCTTGATTTGGTTTGGTTTACCGTTGTGTGGCAACCACATGTGAGACCAATCAACTGAAAAATAACCATGCAACTTTTCAGACCAATCCCTGCTAAGAATCAAACCATAGAATTCAGGGATATCAGCCACAATATATCAATTATTTGTGAAAATTTTGCATTAGAGGAAAGCCTAATTGAAACTAATTCTATTTATCCAAGTACCTCTACTTTCGTCCTGTTTAACTGAACTATGTGTACTACAAATTTTTGAGGTGTAATGTTCAATTTAGCACACACCGCACTTGGCATTATGTTTGAGGAGGCTCCTGAGTCAACAAGGCAGTTATGAACATTCCTGTTGAAAATTTCATAAGTAAGTAGAAAGGGGGGGACATGAGAGATAGATTGATTGCTAATCAAAACTAGATCTGAAGGATCTACTTTGTTTGAGGATGAAGGAGGTTTCCCCATATTGTAGGTGGCTTGAGTAACTACAATAGATGGTGGGGGAGATACTGGAACTGCTTTCAATTCTCTTAGCTGGATCTTCTATTGCTATTTGAGTTTAGTGAGCTCATGTAACATAATATTAGCTTTGGTCTTTTTCATGTCTTCCACTATATTGTATTTGACCGTATTTGAGATTACCAATGTTTTTGAAGCATTCGGGGAGTCTGGAGGAATCGGGTTGGTTTGGCTGGTTTTAGATTTCTTAGTTATTGTTTTCTCTTTTGCAGGAGTAACAAATTTTTTCTTCTGATTAGTGGTAGACGTGTCAGGAGAATTTTTGCTTATGGTAGTTACTGGCATTACTTGCACCTATTCTTCTGTTGGGAGAACAAAATCCCACATCCCATTCAGTTCAATTTCTTCTTTTGTTTCAACTTCTTCATCATTTGGTGAATCTTCTTGGTTAGATTTAGAATTTGAAATGGTGTTTGGAGGTTGTGATGCAGAAGAGGAGTTCTTTTTGAATGATCAGAAAGGTTTTTTGGGAGCGGAAGATTCTGCGACCTATTTTTTAATTTCTACCATTTCATTTGACATTGTTTTTAACACTTTCTGAAGGCCTTCTTGATCAAAAGGGTCCTTTGAAGTTTTATTTTTAGAGTCATATTTAAAAGTTACTTTCTTGGTCTTCCTTTCATTTGTTTGTGAACTTTTTTCTAAAGCTAAGACTCTTATTTCTACAGACAGGGCTTCTTTCATGTTTTCTACAAGGGTACACTACAAGGAAAAAGGTCATTGGTGAGGGTCATTCCTGTGATGGACCTTTAAGGTCCATCACCAATGTTTCCTATGGCGGAAGTCATTAAAAAAACATTGTTGTAAGTGTATATAGCGATGGTCCTTTAAGGTTTATCACCAAAGCCATTTTCAATGACCCTTTTGGTGAGGGTCGTTAAAGGCCCGTCACTAATTCTCTCTTTGGTGACACTTTTGGTGAGGGTTGTTAGCACCTAAATCCGCCTTAGGCTAAAATAAGGCAAAATTTAGGGTAACCACAAACCACGCTCTGTCTGGTAGCTAGCCCTACCAGAACAGGAGAGGGATCTCTCTGAGTCACGCTCAGTGAATAGATAAATGAAATGGTCTGAGATGACTTACAGTGCAATATTGATCTTAGGCTAGTAAGTGAATATGGGTACAAGAAGTGATTTTTATGAATGACTGTGTTTCTGGGATGGTATGAGACCAATGGACCACAATGAACAAAGAATTTAATACAAAGGCACAGATTACTTTGTGAGGTAAAACAGGCGGAGAGTCCAACAATTTAGTTTGAAACAACGTAGAATGGAGAGATTGCTTAGGAGGGTGAAAAGGGCATGGGCAACATGAATCCTTTTCAACAGAAGAAGAACACTGAACATGAAATTTTCCCACAGGCAGAGCAATGAAATTGAATTTTACCTTATCTAACTTAGAAAATTTCACTGGAAATGAATATGAAATGAACTATGAAACATAACGACATACATATGAAAAATAAGAGACACATTTGCTACACTCACAACAACATGAATCTCATGAAACAGAGCCGCTGCCTTTCATTAATCCTCTGTAAAAAATATACAATGAAGAAACAAAGTTTCTTTCCCACAGTCTCCCAGAAGTTACCAGCCAACCAACCCCTTGCAAATGGTTTGCATACAATATATAGAATGTGCCATGAAGAGATAGAACACCCAAGGGTTGGGGAGTTACTCGAATCATTACAAAATGGAGGTGGAAAGCCAACCATTAGCTACAGGTGC
>APFE031720026.1:106364-117549 GCA_000404065.3 Pinus taeda
AGGTAGGGTTTTGGGGTGTTATGTTGACCAAAGAGTGGAGGGATAGGGGATAGGGTTTGGTAGTGTTTTAGGGTAGGGGTAATAGGAAAAATGAGAAATGGAGGATAGGGAAAAATGGTAGGAGAGGGAAAAATGGTAGGAAAACAGAACCTTGGCCTCAATACCTCAACTATGCAACCCTAGCCACCATGGTTTTGATGTTTTTGAGTGGTTGGTCTTATGAGTTTTGTGGCAATTGAACATAGCCAAGAACCACCATATCATCCATAAACTTTGATGAACAAGTCATGACATAGAGCCTAACTATCAATTTGATGGGCTTCACAAGCAATTTGAAGCGATTTGGCACGATTTGGGCCCTTTGTGGGTGTGCGCCGCGTCCGTTGAAAAAATACACTGAGGGATGGCTCTGTGTGTGCCACACCCTTTTTGTGCACCGTACCCCTATGTATATGTTCCCCGCTCCTGGAAACTGCCTCCAACTCTCTCCAAACACGCACTTTGCCTCTCAAACACTTTGCAATTTTCTCTATGACCTTGATTTGCACAATGACCTTGTTTGCTTGTGGAAACTTTGTGGAATGAAGAATTTGTAGTTTTGGAGGAATATGTCAGTCAAAAATTTAGGCCTTTTATCCCTGTAAGCCATGCCTCTCATGTGCACCGTGCCAGTGTAAATTTACACTGGAAAATTTCACCCAGTGCGCTGCGCTCCCTCTGTGCGCCGTGCCTTTTTACAGGAGCCTTTTGGAGGCCTTCCCGATGTCCAAATTGGGTGTAGGATAGCTTGTGGGAAAGGTAGTTGAGTATAATTTCCAACCCAACTGGAATCTTTCAATTTGAAGTTCATTTTCCCTGTCAAAAATCAGATCTCCCAAGATTGGTCAAACTGTGCCCAGTGAGGCTACCTCAAGGGAGAGTGCTGTTGCAGTCAACTTTTGAAGGTGTTCCTCAACTCCAAATTGAGACCATGATAGCTCATTGGAAATATTGTTGTGTCTAGCTATCATTTTACTCATCAAGAAAGTCATTTGGCCAACCAAGATAGGAGAAAAATTGATTTTCCCAAGGTCACTTCAGAGGTGTATCAATTCTCCCAAGGCAATTGTATTTTTGACATTTCTCTAAAACCATGAAACCTGTGTAAAATGTGAAGGAGTTTTCTCTTCCTTGGTCTATTTTGGAGAAAAACCTCTCTCATGTTTCGAAAATTCATCTTTGATTGCTCAGAAACATCATTTGAGTGAAACCTATCCCGATGTGTGGGACAAGGGATTTGTCGAAATGAAGCGAAATGAAGGGGATAGGGGGCTTCTAAATTCTTGAGAAAATTTTGGAACTAGGGAGGGATGTTAGAAAGTAGGGGAAAGTGGAATCTCAAAAATTGAGTGAGGGGAGGGGGTCCAGAAAGGCAAAACATAGGCCTAGCCTAGAAAATTGCCAAGTTGTAGCAAGAAACTAGGGTTTGTGAGAAAATGAGGAATTTGGGGGATTTTAGTGATGGGAAGTGTTTAATAAGGTAAATTATGTATAGGGGAAGGTGTATGAACATCAGGATACAAGTTTTTCCGATGATTTGACCATCCAAGAGAAATTAGCTTCAAAACCCTAGGAGAGGGAAATGAACCTTGCCTAGGCAGAACTGAGGCATGAACAAGGTGTAAAATGACCCAGTGGAACTTGACATGATGATGAAAACCCTTTTAATTATGGTAAACTTAGTTGAATGGTGACATGGAATGTCATTTGGACAACTTTGACAAGGGTAAAATCAAACCCTAGACCTAATGCCTAGTGACCAAATTTTGCTTGAAGACTCACTGAAATGAAAAAATTTGACCTTGACACCTTAATATCACTTTGTAAGATCATGTTTGATCACTGGAGGAAGGGTGCAAAGACTGACACTAACATTGGCTCCAATGGGGGATGGTAGCTTCAGCTCCTTGGAGGTGCCAAGAACTGCAGATCTTTGGGTGAGAAGACAGTGCCTTCATCCATTGGGCTATGGAGTCATTACACAGAAACTAACATTATGCAGACGGACTCTGACTGAAGACTCAAACTAAAAACCATAATAAAATTAGACATGACTAAATCCTAACTAACAAACTGGAAAGATGCTCATATTTGAGCTTATTCAACAAACCTACCCTAATTAATCTTTCCACCACCCGATCAAGTGAGATGGAACAACCAATGCAACCAGGTAAGCATCATGGCTGATATTTGATTTCTTCCCAAATGCTTTCTGATGCGCAGGAAAAGGGATGAATCGGAAGGCAACTCTCATGGAAACTTGGAATCAAGTTCACTGCTGAAAAACTTACAAAGCATGAATTGGCTGGATGAATTCAAGAATACTACAAAAGGATCTTCATAAGTATCGCCATTGATTTCCATTAACACATTACTGCTCTGGTCCAAGTAATCTTCATAGCTGGATATTAAACTTTTCCTCACATCTGCACTGTCTTTCTCTGATGATTGTAGCAAGTGGTCAAAAGGATCCTGAATTTCGTGAAGAACCAAACTCCGTTGTTGATTCCAAATAGAACCAAAGCCTCCTTTATCAATCTCCTCATATGACTCCAAACTTTGGTATGGGCTATGAAATGAAAAATCTATTAAACAATACAATGAAGGTGACCCTTGAAACAGATGATTATCAACATTCTCTTTTGTCGCATGGTTAGCTGATGAAGAAGAATTTTTACAGCAAACAAAATCTAACACATGAGCAAAAGGATCATCATAAATTTGAGGAGAATGCTGCGATGTATCTATTGAAACTGTATGACATCCTATTGGCTGTTCATCTTTTTCTTTAGAGATATTACAAAGATTCTGCCTTATAAACTGAAATGCTTCGAAACAATGGGGTATAGAATCTTCTTGCATCATTAGATCATGTATTTCAGCTGCCACACCTTCATCTGAAATCTGACCTTGAATTGTGTTTGGTGGCTGCAAATCTAGTTATGTATCCAAAATGATTTCATCAATCATTTCAGGGGAAGATTTCTTATTAACGACCTGGTCAAAAATTTCGCCATCTGTCTCATCCTCAACATTAAAACTGAGAGATTGATTTCCTACAAGCTTTTTATTTGAAGATTTACTATGCAATTTACCCCACAAAAACTGAAATGATTCAAAACATAAAGGTAAGGAATCTTCTTGTATCGTTTGATCATATATGCCAGTTTCTATGTCTTCATGTGCAACCTGACTATTAATGGCATTTGGGGGCTAGAAATCTGAATATAAGAAGTCCAAAACAAAGTTTTCGTCGCCCTCAAGAGGATCCAAATCAAGATTTGTCGATAGCTGATGTCTGATTGCATGGAAATTATCTCTAATGAACTGACATGAATCAAAGCACAAAGGCAAAGATCCTTCACTTACTTCAAAATCTGCTGCACTTTCCTCATCGTTTCCATAGCTGATATGCCTCGGTTGATCACTGTACTCAAGCTGCTGTAAGCGAACTTCCTCATCCCATAAACTAGCTACTGATTTGTCTGCAAGATTAGCTTCTGTTCGGAGAGCATAATCATTATCATCATACTGATCAAACTGAGGCAAATCGTCAGTATAAAACACATCATCAAGCATACATGTCATATCAACAGGTCTTTCTTCTCCAAGATGATCTACAAAACAATCCTGATGACTACTGAGATAAGAAACAAAATGTTTTGGATCAGCCACTTGTTCATGAACGCCATTTTCATCTTTTGCAGTCATTTTTCTCACCATCTCTTCTACTGCACTCACCAAAATGTCAAGCTTTTCCTCTGAAGGTGTAGTTTTCTCTGGATCCATGTTTTTCATCTCTTCTTCTTTCAACCTTGCCCTTCTGATCAACAAATGAGCCTCTACATTTACTACATTGTTTTGCATCTCTTCAAGTGTTGTGACATTCTTTTCTCTAAGCTAAAACTCCATTTCCAGATCAAAGGCACCTGGGTAGTGCAAGAGAGCAGATCCAGGAGGGGGTCTTATATCAACTAGCTTTGAATAATAAACTTGATTAAATTTGGATGAAAATTGTTGTACTGTCTCCCCTGGCAATGTTTTCAGCTGATTATACTCTTCTACAATAAGGAAAAGGTTCTGTCCGATCCTTCACCTGTCAAGGAAAACTTTGATGAGCTGTTGTAAATCTGTGATGCTCGCATCAGGCAGGGCTTTGAACCAACTCTTGACTTTGCCTTGCGAAGAAAGAGGAAAAAGCCTTATACTAACATCTTCTTCATCAATTTCAAAAAGGTCTAGAAAAGTCTCAACCTTCTGCACATGTTGCTCAACATTGAAATTCTTACATTCACCGTCAAATCTTGGCAAGTATAGATCATAGTTTTTGGGGAAAGCATGAAGAACAGAAGGTAAAACAAGAGGTTTATACCTATCTAGGATTATAACAGCTGTAGGAATATGTACACGAGCTATGGGATTAGTTTTGTTTTCTTTAGGCTCATCACTTTGCAGAGAATCATCATAAGATGTAGGAAAAGTAAGGAGGCCAGGATCAAAGGGGAACTCATTATTTACACTTTTTGAATAGATCGAGTGAAGATTTTGATCACCTTTATCATACAACAAGTTCTGAAAAACTTTTAGGGCAGCTTCAAGAACAACGAAGAAGTAATTTACAAGAAAGAAGAGTAGAACCTGAATACCATTCCACTTTGGATACCTGAACCTTGTGTAAGATCCTTCCATTTTCACAGAGAAAGAGTTAGTCCTCTAGTGGAGTCACCATGAAGCACCAATTGCTGGGTTCTTCAGTGAATGGAGTCACCAGGTGAATGATTTCAGCCGTCTTCTTATTTCTGATCGTTGTTCACCATCAACCATCAGATCTGAGCTTGATAGATGTATTGGGGCAAAACAATCTTCAAGCAAACCATTTTCTCCCCAGTGGAGTCACCACTATGTTAGCACCTAAATCCGCCTTAGGCTAAAAGAAGGCAAAATTCATGGTAACCACAAACCACGCTCAGTCTGGTAGCTAGCCCTACCAGAACAGGAGAGGGCTCTCTCCGAGTCATGCTCAGTGAATAGATAAATGAAATGGTCTGAGATGACTTACAGTGCAATATTGATCTTAAGCTAGTAAGTGAATATCGGTACAAGAAGTGATTTTTATGAATGATTGTGTTTCTGGGATGGTATGGGACCAATGGACCGCAATGAACAAAGAATTTAATACAAAGGCACATATTACTTCATGAGGCAAAATAGGTGGAGGGTCCAGCAATTTAGTTTGAAACAACGCAGAATGGAGAGATTGCTTAGGAGGGTGAAAAGGGCATGGGCAACATGAATCCTTTTCAACAGAAAAAGAACAATGAACATGAAATTTTCCCACAAGCAGAGAAATGAAATTGAATTCTACCTTATCTAACTTAGAAAATTTCACTGGAAATGAATATGAAATGAACTATGAAACATAACGACATACATATGAAACATAAGAGACACATTTGCTACACTCACAACCACATGAATCTCATGAAACAGAGCCACTGCCTTTCAGTAATCCTCTGTAAAAAATATACAATGAAGAAACAGAGTTTCTTTCCCACAGTCTCCCAGAAGTTACCAGCCAACCAAACCTTTGCAAATGGTTTGCATACAATATATAGAATGTTCCATGAAGAGATATAACACTCAAGGGTGGGGGAGTTACTCGAATAATTACAAAATGGAGGTGGAAAGCCAACCATTAGCTACAGGTGCAACGTTACAAACATGACAAATGGCTTGGGGTGACTATTTGCCTTCCTTTGCCACTTGGATAGAAGCCCATTTGGAGTGAAAATAATTTAAATTCCACCTTAAATGCCAAAAAAGTGAAATTTAGATGAGCGGGCGCACTTTGGAGAAGTCGTGAATCGAAATTTCGCGAAACAGAGGTAAATTGGGCCTTTTTTCCTATATGCGACGTGCCACTTTGGCGCATGTTTTGAGGCACTTTTAGGAGTAAAAAATGTGCTCAAGTGTGCTTGTTGGAAAGCCTGTCCTGTCTACTTTCTAACCCAAGTGGAATTTTTGAATTTGGTGCTCATTTTCCCCTCCAAATCTTCATTCTCCCAAGACTGCTTCCTGTGTGTCAAAATAGGGGTAGAGAGGCCATTTTTTGGGTGTTTTTGACCTCCTGGAGACTCAAATCATGCCCAAATTTCTTGCCCAAGCACCAGTAGTCGTGATTTTGCATGGTGAATCCAAAAATGCAAGCCATTTGTCATTTGGAGCTCCCAATCCTACGCGCCGCGCCTGTGGCGCGACGCACAGGGAGAAAAAACCTGTGTTTGTGACCAAAAATTTCCATGCGACCAAAAATGTCCCAAATTCCTTGAAATTTGGGCTGGAGGTTCTCTAAGAGGCACTATGCTGGGCCATAGAAGTTTCAACCAAGATTCGAAGCTGATATTTCTCTTTTGCCTCTTTTGCCTCTTTTGTTGCTTTGCTCAATTTTGCCTTCAAGCTCCTTATCCGGGCCCTTTGCACTCATGTTTCGTGCCCTGTAATGATAAACCATCCTCCTCAGTATGGTTTTGTCTCTATCAGCCTTCTCCAGCAGTCTCTCCAGGTGGATGTTGATCTGGTCTAGCTAGTACTCACGGTCATTGTTGATCTCTTGCTCCAAGGTAGTGAGCTTGATCCTTCTTTGTTGGGTAGCTTGTCGATTCAGTGAGGGTAGTGGGCTCATCCCTAACATGTTTGCCACTCCCGTGATGTCTCCTAGGAGCCTGCTCTTCCGAGGATGAGTCACTTTATGTCTTCATCCCATACTCTGCTAAATGCTCTGATGCCACGACTGCTGTGTGTACTGTACTTAGGCTGCCCTTTGATGATGATGTGAAGCTGGGTGCTTTTGTGATATCTGCCACCAAGGGGAACAATGAAACAAAAGGGAGTATTAGGAGGGGATTAATGTGATAGGAATAGGGGTTATGGGGAGAATTTTGTTTAGGGATATGTATGGGGTTTGGGTATTTGATAGGGTAGGGTTTTGGGGTTTTGACAAGGTAGGGTTTTTGGGTGTTATGTTGACCAAAGAGTGGAGGGATAGGGGATAGGTTTTGGTAGTATTTTAGGGTAGGGGTAATAGGAAAAATGAGAAAGGGAGGATAGGGAAAAATGGTAGGAGAGGGAAAATGGTAGGAAAACAGAACCTTGGCCTCAATACCTCAACTATGCAACCCTAGCCACCATAGTTTTGATGTTTTTGAGTGGTTGGTCTTATGAGTTTTGTGGCAATTGAACATAGCTAAGAACAACCATATCATCCATAAAATTTGATGAAAAAGTCATGACATAGAGCCTACCTATCAATTTGATGGGCTTCACAAGCAATTTGAAGTGATTTGGCATGATTTGGGCCCTTTGTGGGTGTGTGTCGTGCACCAAACCCAGTGCGCCATGCCCTGGGTGTGCGCCGTGCCTGTTGAAAAAATACACTGAGGGATGGCTCTGTGTGCACCATACCCATTGAAAAAATACACTGAGGGATGGCTCTGTGTGCATCGCGCCTTCTGTGTGCACCACACCCCTGTGCATATGCGCCGCGCTCCTGGAAACTGCCTCCAACTCTCTCCAAACACGCACTTTGCCTCTCAAACACTTTGCAATTTTCTCTATGACCTTGATTTGCAAAATGACCTTGTTTGCTTGTGGAAACTTTGTGGAATGAAGAATTTGCAGTTTTGGAGGAATATTTCAGTCAAAAGTTCAGGCCTTTTAGCCTTGTGCGTTGCGCTAGTGTAAATTTACATTGGAAAATTTCTCCCAGTGCGTCGCGCTCCCTCTGTGCGCCGCGCCTTTTTTCAAGAGCCTTTTGGAGGCCTTCCCTGTGTCCCAATTGGGTGTAGGATAGCTCGTTTGAAAGGTATTTGAGTCTAATTTCCAGCCTAGTTGGAATGTTGCAATTTTGAGTTCATTTTCCTTGTCAAAAATCAAATATCCCAAGACTGGTCAAAATGTGCCTAGTGAGGCTGCCTCAAGGTAGAGTGCTACTGAAGTCAACTTGTGAAGGTGGTACTCAACTCCAAATTGATCTCATGATAGCTAATTGGAAATCTTGTTGTGTCTAATTATCATTTTACTCATCAAGAAAGTCATTTGGCCAACCAAGCTATGAAAAAACTTGATTTTCCCAAGGTCACTTCAGAGGTGTATCAATTCTCCCAAGGCGATTGTATTTTTGACATTTCTATAAAACCATGGCACCTATGTAAAAAGTGAAGGAGATTTTTCTTCCTTGGTCTGTTTTGGAAGAAAACCTCTCTCCGTTTTCCCAAATTCATCTTGGATTGCTCAGAAACAACATTTGAGTGAAACCTATCCTGATGTGTGGGAGAAGGGATTTGTCGAAATGAAGCGAAATGAAGGGGATAGGGGGCTTCTAAATTCTTGAGAAAATTTTGGGAGGTGGGGAGGGATGTTAGAAAGTAGGGGAAAGTAGAATCTCAGAAATTTAGTTAGGGGAAGGGGTCCAAAAAGGCAAAACACAGGCCTAGCCTAGAAAATTGCCAAGTTGTAGCAAGAAACTAGGGTTTGTGCGAAAATGAGGAATTTCGGGGATTTTAGTGATGGGAAGTGTTTAATAAGGTACATTATGGATAGGTGAAGGTGTATGAACATCAGGATACAAGTTTTTCCGATGATTTGACCATCCAAGAGAAATTAGCTTCAAAACCCTAGGAGAGGGAAATGAACCTTGCCTAGGTTCAACTGAAGAATGAACAAGGTGTAAAATAACCCATTGGAACTTGACATGATGATGAAAACCCTTTGAATGATGGTACACTTAGTTGAATGGTGACATGGAACATCATTTGGACAACTTTGACAAGGGTAAAATCAAACCCTAGACCTAATGCCTAGTGACCAAATTTTGCTTGAAGACTCACTGAAATGAAAAAATTTGACCTTGACACCTTAAGATCACTTTGTAAGAGCATGTTTGATCATTGGAGGAAGGCTGCAAAGACTGACACTAACAAGGGATGTTAAAGTACCATCACTAATTCTCTCTTTTGTGACACTTCTATTGACGATATTTTATTGATCCTCACCAATTCTCTTTTTGGTTACTTTTGGTGATGGTAAAATAATGTTCATCATAATTGATTATTCCAATGAGTTTTTTATGACACTATTTACCTGTTACTATATTTTTCATCAAAAGATAACTATTTAAGACCATTGTTGTGGATTATTTTTCATTATGCGTCCAAGGTCATAGTGGTTATAGTCAATCAATTTGTTAAGAAGTAATTAATGTGTATCATTTCCCTCAAGTCATAAGAATATAGTTTTCCTATGAGATTAAGTTCCACTAGTGTGTGTAGGAACTATATTATTTAATACATAATCAACCTCTGTCAATTCTATTAATGAGAGAGACCTAGCACTCCTCAATTCTCATGGAACACCTTAACATGCTTTGGAACAATACACTAACCTTCCTTGGCACCTTGCATGACTTGGAACATATTTGTACCTAGAACATCTTGCCATGAGTAGGAATCCCAAGCACATGTCAGCATGCCCTAGCATAGCATAACACTCCCCTAGCATGTTTTGGCATGCCATGTAGTCCATAGCATGCCCTGGAAAACCTTGGCATAATATTGCATTGACAAACATTCGTACTTGGCAAACATTGGCACTTGGCATGTATTCAAACATATTATTAGTGTGCCTAACATGCCCCTTTATAAAACGATAAAGTCTCGACTTATTAAACCTCTTATGTTTTCATTTCCTTACATTTTAGCTTGGTTATTCCTTTTGTTGCCTTGAAACTCCTTGATGCATATTGGCATAGTCTGGAACCCTACACATCCTAGCATGTCTTAGCACCTGGCATGCCTTGGCACTATTTGGCACATGTTAGCACACCCCAGAACTACCTAGCACACTCTAGCACTTATTGACATGCCCTGATATTCCCTGGCATGCCTTGCCCCTACTTAGCATACCTTGTCACTCCATCCATGGCATGACAACTAGCACTCGTTGACAATCCCTAACACACCCTCATATTCATTCACTTCCATGAATTATGACCTAGTGCTCCCATATGTTGTTCTAATACTCCCTAACACTCCTCAACATGCATTTGCATTCCCTAGCACACCTTATCACTCTTTGACATGCTCTTCCACTTCATAGCATGCATCACACTCCCTGAAACACATTGGCACTTGGCAAGTCTTAGCATGTTTGGAATGAATTGGGATGACTTGGTATGCCTTGGAATGGTTTAATATTAAAGTTATTTGAGATCAATTATTGGAAAGTAGATGAGAAGCAATAGAGTAATATTTTGTGCTTAGAATGCATTCACACTTGGCACTTGACACCTATTGGCACCTAGTGTTGGTGTGCCTAGCATGCCCCTCATGGAAAAGGTAGATTGATGACTTATTAACCCTATTATGTGTTCATGTCCTTGTAGTTTAACTTGTTCCTCCCTTTTGTTGCCTTGACAATACTTGGCATGCATAATTGTCACACCCTTGCACATCTTGGCATGCCTTAGCACTTGGCACATGTTAGCTTGTTTGACATGTCCTTGTACTATCTGGCACATGTTAGCATGCCCTAGCATTCCCTAGCACACCTTGGTAGTCATGCCCTCATAGCTAGAATTACATTTTTCCACGACTTGGGAACCTTACATTCACTAGAACACCTTGGAACTCCCTAGTTGTCATGCCCTCACAAATAATCTTACTTTTTTTGTGACTTGAGAACCCAACCAATTCATTAGAAAAACAATATTGTGTGCAAACCAAAGTCTCCCTTTCTCTAAAATTTCTTTGTTCACACGTTACCACAACCATAGGTTTGCGTCCTGCAAGTCCTATTCTGAACTTCTCCTAAAAAACTTCATCCTCGGGACACCTGGAATTCAATGACACTCCTTGGCACGCACTCTTATTTGTTCATTTCTAATCATTTTGACCTAGTTCTCCCTTGTGTTCTCCTTACACTCCCTAACACTCCTCAGCATCCATTGACACTGTCCGCCATGTGTTAGCACACCTTTTCATTCCTTGGCATGCCCTGTCACTCTTTCCTAGCATGACTTAGCACAACCTAGCATACCATGTCACTTTCTCCTTAACACACTTGGAACTCACTGACACTCCTTGTCACACAC
>APFE031720033.1:0-34832 GCA_000404065.3 Pinus taeda
AAAATGGAAAATAAGAAGGTGAAACCCAAATGTATGTATGAAAATGATATGATAAAAGGTTAATGGGATGATGAAATGTAAGTAATAGTGAAGAAAAAGGTGGATGAAAATATGACATTTATGAGTCCCAACAATGCTTCACTTTTATGTCATCATACCATCATCCCATGAATTCCACAAGTTTGGAATTCTTGATGAAACACTTGCTTCCCCTCTAGATTGATGAACCTTTCAATGAAGATTCCATCAAAGAATATTGAGGATCTAAAGTATCCCCATCAGTAGATGTTTCCATTTTACAGATGTAGGATGAACCTCGTACTACATGACCTTTCCACTTGTGTTTTCAATGAGATTTCCAAGAGCTATATCCTTGACTTCCATAGATTCTAACTATCTTTCATGCTTCTCTATGATGATGGCCCGAGTTCTTGCTTTCAATGCTTCTATGATGCCTTGATGCATCACATTATTTACTTAGTGAATCATGATAGCCATATCTTAGAAGACTTGGGAACTTGAAAATAACTTATGTGAGGAAGACTATCTCAATAGTGGAGATCTATTACTTCCTCCTTCTTGGATTTCTTCTTTTTAGTTTCCTCCAATTCCTTGGTGATGTGGGCTTCTTCTTTTCCTCTTTTTCTATTGTCCTTCTTTAGCTTAGGAAAATCTCTCCTATAGTGCCCATATTCTTTACACCCATAGCATTGTATTTTATCCATGTTCTTCTTCTTAACTTGAGGACCAAACTTTCCAAATTGTCCCTTTCCTTTTGTCGTTGCAGCACAAGCTTGATTTTTATCACCTGCTCCCACATCAGATTTGGCCTTCAGTCTAGATTCTTCAATCTTGCACAATGACCATAGATCCTAAAATGGATTAACTTCTTTCTTACCATAAATAATTCAAGTAAAGTTACCCCACTCCTTCGGTAATGCATTTAATACAATTGTAATCATTTCTCTATTGGAAATGGCGTCTCCCAAATCTTGTAGTTGATCTCATATCTCAGGTACCCTCATAAATTATGAGGACATATTTAGCTTGTAGAGCTCTTTCCTTAATGATATGACTTCTCTTGTAGTGCTTACGGAATACAACTCTACGAGTTTGTCGTATATTTCTTTTGAATTTTTGAGTTTAGATGCATATGGGATGAGGGGATACTTGATGGATTCTATGAGAATCCATTGAGTCCTAACTTCCCCTTTCATATAATTGGAAATATCTTGAGCATATTCCTTTCTTGGTTTAGAGGTAGAACCTTTGACAAGTTCCATAACTTCATTTTCAATGAGATTCAGATTTGTCCTTTTCTTCCATGCAAGATAGTTTGAAGCCCCAACCAATTTGTTACTTTCCTTGTAGACACATTTTGATAGATTCAAATGTGGACATAAATATGCTTACTTGATAGGATGCTCCTTCTTCTTTCTTCCTCCTTGATGTTGATGATGATATAGACTATAGAAAACTTCTCATTGATGAAGGTAGTTTTCTTCAAGAATGAACCTTGATCTCAGAGAGAGTGAGATGACACCACTTTTTGATCTAGATTCCTTTGGATGTTTAGTCTTAGAAAGAATTTAACTTGATTAGAAGTAGGGTTTTGTCCTTCTTCCTCTTGATGATGATCCTAATACTTCTTTGTAGACTTCTTTGAGCTAGGGTTATGATGCTTCTTTTAACTTCAAGATGATCTTCGCTTTGATTCCTTCCTTCAGATTTAATCCTTGAGTGTCCCTTAATAAGATCCCCTTCCTTAACTTAGTCACCTTAGCTCTGATACCATGTTGAGAAATATAAAACATCAAGTATTAGGTGATTTCTCTTCTTTAGATAATTGCTTGTGTATGCTTTTTACTTCTTAGATTGAGATCTTCTTTTACTTATGCTATTATAGTGTTCTTATTCATCAAAAATATATCGATGCATAAACATAAAGAGACAAGAGACACATAATATAGGCTATTAGCTAGGGCTAAAACCTATCACTCTTTGAGAGTAAAACTTGAACACTTATAGAGATTCCAATTGATGAATACCAAGACCAAGACCCTTGACCTATTTGACCTCTCCAAGACCAAGACACCAAGCTTCTTATCTTTCCCTCTTGAGTCAATGATAGTCAACTGCCTACTCCTTCCTTCTGCTTCAACTTTCTTTCAGATCTCAGCTTCCTTTCCTTTGGTTTAGGCCAACAACTTCTCAGCCCTAAATAAAAAACCCTAGCACATGTAGATGATTGTCCTTTCTACCTTGATTTCCTTTGCTTGAGGTGGATGATTCCTCTTTGATAACTCGACTTGTGTTTCACCTCAATTTATCCTATATCTAACCTTCAAGTATCACAATAGAACCTTGACTTCTTCTGTAGTATACATGTCTACAATTTTGTATGTGTGGAGGTAAGTTGGCCCACAAAATAGTCACAAATTAACATTAGATACATCGATTCTCTTTCCTTCTTCCTCGCTGGTTATTAGGCTCACTTGATGACCCTCACACTTCTTCCAAACTTCAGATCTTGAGTGAATTGTATCTCTAAAATTCTTCTCTGAAATAAGGCCAAATTTCCCTATTTATAGTGGTTGGAGCCTCATAATTAGCCAACTTGAGAGAGATGAGCCAACATGTCTCTTTGAGTATGTAATATACTCCATATTGTAGCCAACTTGAAGGAGTTGTTTTGTGCTTGGTCTCTAAGAGCTTATATACTGATTTAATGACTCATACAAAATGTAGCATACCCAAGGAGGATCCTTCATACATGACATTGACTCAATTTGACTTTATGACCAATCCTAAGGACTCACAACGGGATTCATACTAAAAATAAAATTCCTTTCTCA
Source organism: Pinus taeda (assembly GCA_000404065.3). Classification (NCBI taxonomy): domain Eukaryota; kingdom Viridiplantae; phylum Streptophyta; class Pinopsida; order Pinales; family Pinaceae; genus Pinus; species Pinus taeda. Next base: position 2,856 of record APFE031720033.1, read on the forward strand.
TGAAACCCATCAGACAAGAATTACAATAATAATTTTATTTTTCTTCTTTGCATCAATTACATTAAGTCATAATAACACATGCCATTATGAAGATCGAACCTAGTTACATTTTTCAATAGTGTTGAAAATTAATTTTGGTGATATATTTTCCTCTGAATGTGAAGTTAGCTTCTATTCGATTACTTTTATCTGTTTCTGTTGCTTTTAATTTGATGTAGAACAAATGGATGTGAAGACAAAATTCCTACATGGGGATATAGAAGAAGCTGTCTACATGAAGCAACTGGAAGGATTTGCAGTGAAGGGTAAGAAAGAATTGGTGTTCAGGTTAAATAAGTCTTTGTATGGGTTAAAGAAATCACTATGGATGTGGTATCAAAATTTTGATACATATATATAGGGACTTGTTTTCATAAGGAGAAAAAAAATATAATAGTGTGTACTATAAATTACTTGATAACCATGTTATTTATTTGGTCTTGTATGTGGATGATATGTTGCTGATAAAAAATCACAAAAAACTTATCTAGGATGTGATGACCCAATTCTCTTCTAAATTCAACATGAAGGATCTTGGTGCTACAAAATTTATTTTGGGCATGGAAATTAAATGAGATCGAGCAAAGAGGAATCTCTCGTTAAACTCGAGGAAGTATTTTGAGACAATATTGTGGAGGTTTAATATAAAGGATAGTAAACTGGTGAAGTCTCCTATTCCTGTAGGAGTAAATTTATATGTAGAACAGTCCGAGGCTCAGGAAGATGAAGATGACATGTCTTGTGTTCCATATGTGAATGTAGTTGTTAGTTTGATGCATGCAATGGTCTGTATGAGACCAGAAATTGTGTAGGCATTCAAAGTATTGAATAGGTTTATGTCAAGATCAAGGAAGAAGCATTGGACATCATTGAAGTGGATTTTCAGGTATTTGCATGGCACAAGTGATTATGGTTTATGCTACCAAGGAAGACTAGGATTAGACATACGTGTCTTTGTTGATGTAGACTGTGTTGCAGATATGGATAAGATAAGATATACAAGTGGGTATGTGTTTAACCTATTTGGAGGATTAGTCAGTTAGACGAGTAAGAGACAGTCTCTAGTGGCACTCTCAACTACATAAGTTGAATACATGGTGGTTACTCATGCAAATAAGGAAGAAGTTTGGTTGTAGATATTGCGTTCATGTATGGGGTTGGTACAATGAGATATAAGGATATATTGTCACAACCAAAGTGCAATTTTCTTGGAAAAAAAACCTTGCTTATCATTCGAAGAAAAATCATATTGATGTTTAGTATCACTTTGTGAGGGATATGGTTGAAGACAAAAAGGTGTTGTTGGTAAAGGTGGACGCTTTAAAGAATGTTGCAGATGAATTCAAAAAGTTTGTGAGCATTGCGAAGTTTTCCTAGTGTAGAGAAACAATGGGCATTGTGGTCGTGGACCAATGATAGTATGTGCCTGCAGTCCCTTGTGTGGAAAGAAATAAGTGGGAGAATGTTGGGTATGTGCTATATTATTGGAAAATGTGTTGTATGTTTTAAGTGTTATATTTTATGTGGACCTAAGAATGATTGGGTGGACCCAAGGATGGGGAACGTGCCCAAGAATGGTGGGTGGACCTGACCTACCCATGGTTTTGGGCATGATCATTTTTCCCATGGTATTTTATAGATATGGTCAAGGAAACTACGATTATGTTCTAATCCAGGGTTAATGGATTGAGGGTTTATGAATGCTCTGTCATGTATATAATGTAATGTAACATTAAAAGGAATATAATGAAAAATCAATCTAGTAAATTCCTATTTTTGGGTTCCAAGAGAAAAATATTTGTGTTTATTTTTTTGTTCTTTCCATTGTATATTTTCTATTTTTAGTAATTCATTTGCAGGAAATTTCTATACAATGTTAAAACTTTCATAGAATAATATCGATTTGCTAATGAAAATTACTAGTAGTTTTTATTCTTGTATCCAATGTTCATAATTATGGCGTATTGTTTAGGAAATTCTCCTTTGGTGAGTAGGAATGGTGTTATAGAAAAAGCCGAACACAGAGTTAATCCACTACTATATGCAACAACATAAATTTAAAATGCCTTGCAATTTTTACTATGAAAGAATACACATATGTATCTTGTAACTTTGAATGAAAATAATGTTAATGGGCATGGTTCATTTATAGATGATAATATTATCCTCCATCATGTTGAAAGGAGTTGCATGTAACTTCCTTGTACAAATCAAAACCAAACACCTTTTGTTTGTGGTAGTTGATAAGTTGAGTCTATGGTGCCAATGAAATGGTGAATGGGACAGAATGAATATTCAAATGGATGTAAGGAAGAAACCAAGAGAGAAAATAAATAGTTTTATTTAATTTAATTTAAAAACTAAGAGGCAAAATGTCCAAAATTAGGGTTTGAAATAAATTTCTAGACCACTACCAAAAACAAATAAATTAAGCCCCACCATTTATCTATTTTTTTAAACAAGATTAAAATTATATTAAACCAATTCCAAACTAAAAACCCTCTCAACAAAAATATATAATTAATATTATATATATATATATATATATATATATATTATATTATTATATAATATATATATATATATATATATATATACACACTGTCAATTTAGATTTTTAATTCACTTTAATAAAAAACAACTTAAAAAGAATTAATTTAATTATTTATAAAATATTCTTTTAAACCACTCTTTTAGAATAATATAAGAGGATACCATGTACAAGGATATTTTCATAGAGGCATCTATCCTCCCTAGTTAAAGTTTATATCATTGGCCCATTTATCAATTAGCTTAGATGTGAAATCCTCATAACAAAACAAACCATTCCATTTTGAAAATTTTGGTTATGCTAATTAGATTTTCTAACGAATATACAACAATGGTGGGGAGAGCTAGGAAGGTGGGGAGAGCTAGGAAGATTGGAAGGTTATACTAGGTTTATACACCATCATAAGATCAAGCACATAAAATGGAAGCTTAAAGGTTGGAATAAGCATTTGGAAACATTCTAGAGGAAAAATATATATTTGAACAAAAGATGGAAGATATTCAACAAGGTGTTATCTTATTTGGAAGGTCTAAAGGAATTAGTTAAAGAAGAGCCAACAAATATTTAACGATTTGGAGGAATGACAAAAGTAGGAAGATCTCTTTTGGAGAAAAAAATCTCGAATTCGATGGCTCAAAGAAGGATTAAAAAATAAAGCCTTTTCCCACAACTTAATGCTCCAACATCAACACCACAACAAGATATCTTCTATAAATAACTCAGAAGGGGGGGAACTGGAAACCCATCAAAATATTCAAAGGAGCTCTCTTAGTTCATTCAAAATATCTCTCTAAGCCCTCATCTCACATAAAAAGGGTGATCCAACACATACTGAAATATATTCCAAAAGTGATTACACCATAACATAATGAAGCCTTGTTCAAAACTATATCTTTCAAAGAAGTAGAATCCATAGTTAAATTAATTCCAAGCAATAAAGCACCTGGACTACATGGTTTCACTATTGATTTTTTTTCAAACATGATGGCGAGTTATTGGAAATGAAGTTTGGCAATATGTTGAGGAATCTTGGCAGTATTGAACCATTATTAAAGCTTTTGATACCACTTTTATATCTTTGGTGTCTAATAAAGAAAAGGTGGAAGATCCTAGTGGATATAGACCTATTTCTTTATGTAATGTTTTTTACAAATTAATTACAAAGATTATAGTCAATAGACTCGTGCCTTATCTCAGAAAGATTATTTTCCCAAAGAAAACAGGCTTTGTAGAAGGTAAAAATATACTAGATGGTATCATGGTTTCTCATGAAGATATTGACTCTCAAAAAATTACTAAGAAGCTAAGAATATTTCTAAAACTATATATCTCTAAAGAATAAGAAAAAATGAACTAGAACTTTTTATGTAATGTACTCAAATCTTTTGGTTTCTCTAGTGGCTAGATAGAATTGATTTATAATCTTATTTCTTCAGCTTCATTATCTATTTTGGTTAATGGATCATTGTCTCCACTTTTTTCCTCTACTCATGGAATCTATAAAAGCAATCTATTATCTACAGTTCTTTTTATCTTGGTTATGGAGGGACTAGGCCGCTCTTTCAAATTAGTAACATTAAAGAATAGGATTAAATATATCTGACTATTTGGGAATGATCTCCCACTCACTCACCAATAATTGGTGGATGACACTATAAGAATGGGATATTCAAAGGTTCAAGAAGCACAATAATTCACTAAAATTTTGGAACAATTCTTTATTGCTTCATGTATGGATATCAATGAAATAAATATAAATTATTTTTCTTTAACACCCCAATTATTGTCCTACACCATGTGGCTCAAATTAAGGGTTTCTAAAATTGTAAACTCTTGAATTATTATCCAAATTTCATAATAAATTGACATATTCAACATTATGATCCCTCAATATTGCTGAAAGATTAATACTCCTCAAAGCAGTACTTTAAGATCACCCTTTATATCTTTGCTAAGCAAACCATCATCCACTCTTCAGTAACAACACCGAATCCAATGGGATTTCCTTTGGGGTGTTTTTCACTTCGAAAATAAATGGTATTTATTGGTGTGGGATAAACTCTATTGACCAAAGGTAAAGGGAGGACTAAGGCAACAAGACCCTTCAATCATGCCTACAGTCTTGGTAACAAAAAAATGGTGGTGATGGCTCCAAAGGGGACTGGACCTTTGGAAAATAATTTGGAAGCATAACTATACTCAAATTTATCAACAAAATCTCATTAGACTAAAAACCATGGTCCCTAGATCATTGGTTTGGAACCTAGAAAAAAAAGGCATGAGTATGATCTAGAAAAAAAAAAAAGATTAGGAGATTAAATACAGAAACACCGTTATGTTTTGGGAGGATTCATGGAAAAAATTATCCAAAACAGGGTGACCAAATATATTCATAAATGATGCACCAAAATATGACAACCCAAGGCCTAATCACAATTGCATATTACTGGACAAAGGAGGATCCCATCTTGCGTTGGTGCCAATGGATCCCACTAAAGACATGGCACCTCAAATTGGATGGTGAAACATGGCACCGTTTTTGGAGAAACTTGCAAAGTAGGTGCATTTATTATTTAGTCCAAGTATATAGAATATGATGGGGGTACATGTATAAAGGAAAACTTTTCATTCATGAACCCTACCACTTAGAACAAATTCATCAAGCTCTACAAAAGGAAGAGGTTTGGCCCAAAATATAGAAACAAAATATATGGCCAAAAATCTCTATTTTTGTTCGGGTTCTGTGATACAATAAGTCATTAACATGGGAGGACATTGAGTATAGTAGCTACAACAAGTGAAGTAGTTGATTATAGGTTGGCCATTATCCCTGGCATGGGAGCCAAAACCCTTTCAGGGAGCATTTGATTCATTCCAACATTGCTAGTAAAACTCGGGGATTCTTGTACTTCCTTCCAGTTCGACTAGTAAATTTGTATGTAATCCATACATAACCAAATCTTATTGAGCGACAAATCACCTGTGTATTGATCTTGTGATGTGATGTTGTTTTATATTCTAATTTGATTCTCTAAATGTTTAAGAAAACTAACCATTTGTAAAAATAATGGAACTATTGATTCACCCCCTATCAGTATTTCTAATAATTGGTATCAGAGTTGGTCCTTCATTGAAAGCCTAACCACCTTAAGTCATATTTGGAACAATCAGATTTGAATGGTGAACCCTACGGTTGAAGATAACATGGTTTTAGACCTTGAAGAAGATGTTAGTTGCCTTAAAGACAAGATTTGATAAGTGACAGGGGTTAGGTATATGACCACAAGTATGTATAATATTCTTTATAGAGAATGTGAAGACCTGAAGGCTGAGAAGACAAAGTATTATGATCATTGGAGATTTACCATAGTTGATATCAACTAGCTTGAAATTCAAATTAAAGAACTAAAAACATCAGGAAAGGATCAAGAGCTTGATGAAGCAACGAATTAAGTGGAGCATCTCAAAAGCATGTTGGAAGAGGAAAATAAGAGAGAAAGCTCCCTGGAAATCCAACTCAAGGAAAAGGAGAAGCCAAATAAATGGAACAAGCATGATAAAGAACTTGGCAAACAAATCACCTCCTTGAAGAGGGAACTTGAAGAAGCCCAAAGGATTGAGGATGTCTTAAGAAGTTAGATGAAGTAGAAAGAAGATGATTGCAAGAATTGTGAGCAGGAAATTGTCACCTTAAGAATAGAAGTAGACAAGTTGAATCAGAAGTTCCTAGGTCTTGGATGACATTCGCAATTTCCATAGATCACTACTTATCAATATAGTTCTTAGGTATGCTAGTGAGTCCTCATGGTCCAATAATGAAGAGCAACCACATGTGAAAGAGGAAGAGAAGCCACATGTCAAAGAATAAAATCCTCATGAAGAGCAGCCACATGTTAAGGAAGAAAAGAAGCCTCATGAAAGGAAGCCTCATGCCAAAAATGGAGAGAATTCCAAAGTCAAAGTCCTATATCAATCAACCAACACCAAAAGTTGGAAGACTAATACCTCAAGAAATCAAGATGATGCATTCAAAATGCCAAATCATCAAAGAGCATTCAAAAGTGAAGAGCAGCAAAGCCTTGGATATTCTCAAGGGCGAGGCACCTATAGCAGACCTTCACCTTATTCTCCAAGGTATTTAGGCACATTTCATGTTTATTGGTATGCATGTTCTAACTATGGACATAGAGATATAGATTGTAGGGGATATAATAGGACTATTGATAGAGGATTTTATTAAAGCTCTAGACATAGATCTATTGAAAGACAAGACATAATCCCATATGCTTATGAGAATAGAAGCTACAAAACCTTTGCTCCATTATTCAAACCAGATGTTGAGTGCTACCTATGTCACAACTTTGGCCACTTTGCACAAGATTGTAGAAGTAGCTTGACGTGGACCTTGCAGAAATAAGAAGGAAGGACATTCACCAAGCAAGAAGACAAGACCACTAGGTTCTCAGAGAAAAAAAGGATTCACAGTGAATGCCTACACAATTGGAAGATGAGAATTATGGAGATAGCGGGAGCTACATCACAAGATTAGATAATGCAACAAGAGAGCATATCGTTAGGGAGAGCCTATGTATTGGAAGAGATGATGCAGCAGGAAAGTTCATTGTCAAGGGGAATCTAGAGCAAATGATGCAACCAGAAAACGCATTGTCAGGGGGAGCTACATCACAAGATTAGATAATGCAACAAGAGAGCATATCGTTAGGGGGAGCCTATGTATTGGAAGAGATGATGCAGCAGGAAAGTTCATTGTCAAGGGGAATCTAGAGAAAATGATGCAACCAAAAAACACATTGTCAGAGGGAGCTTGCAGAGATGATGCAATAAGTAGGCATGTTGTTAGGGGAGCCAGATCACTTGGAGATATCGTCAAGGACATGTCAGCCACCTTTTGTCATCGATGTTAAAGGGGGAGAGAATCTTAGAAAGGAATGAAGAGAGGAAGCATTATGTAGTAGACCAAGGACATGATTGATGTGTTGACATCAATTTCAAAGGGGAGATTGTTGAGTATGTTTTCATTGATGTCAAAGTGGGTGCAATAGATGATGTTCTCAATGAGATGATGTAGGTACAGGATGTCAAGCTCTTGTAGGATATCGCCATTGATGTATGGAGGTAACTGATGTCCATAAAATGATGTAGTCGATGATGTAGCTTGATGATGTTCACAAGATGATGCAACTTGATGGAGTCCACTGGATGTTGCATCTTGATGAAACCCTAGCTCTAGGGTTTGGTATTCTTAGATGATGAACATACCCCACATTTGTTGATAATTTTGAAGATGAAGATCAATGTGTTTGACTTAGAGACCATCACCATTGCATTCTCCTCATCATGTCATTTTTGCTGATATGCATAGTGGCTCGTGGGCCCTAAGGGTTTGAGAGATATGCCCAATCAAAGTCCAAGCCCCATCTCATGATCAGAAACCCTAGGGGATGTTGAGGTGGCATCATATTTTGATTGAATAATGTGGAAACCAAGTTATGTTGATATAGCAACATTCAAATAAATCTAAATGACTTGGCATCCATGACATTAATTAAGGAGGATTAAAATAACGAAAACCCTAATTCGGCTAGGGTTTTGGGCCAAAAATTATGAGTCAAAATTTAAGTTGTGTTTGGCTCGAAATTAAATTTAAAAATTGAAAGGAATTTTTTTGGTGGGAATTTTCTTTTGATTAAATTAAAATTTGAAATTATATTCCCTCCCAGTCCTTCATTTCATCCATTCGAAGATGCTCCTCCAATTCTATATAAACGAAGGCTTTATGAGGCATAAGTGTATCGAAGAATTCGAGTTCTCTCTGTGATTCACCTGCCATATTAAAGAGTTCCTACAAGAAGGAAGGGTTTATGGGCATTGTAAGAGGATTCACTAGGGTTGAAGAGATAATATCATTCTATGGATCCGTTGGGTTTATGTTTTTTTGTTTTGCAGGTGATTAAGAACCATGATGGCTCATTTTATCAATGAATTGAACACACTGTCCTTCATGTGATGAAAATCTATAGTTTATGGCACAACTATGTCATAAATGGTCGAAATTTGAACAAAATATGGGATTATTTTTCTTCTATTCTTTCTGGGTTGCATTATGGTTAAAAGGGGACTCACTTGGCATTCCTATGGCATTTGTTTTTACGCTGATCTAAAACTCGATGGTGTATTATGTGCCCAGGATCTAAGCATCATATGGCTCATTCAGAAGCGCAAAACTATTAAAAGTATTGTTTGAAGCATTCGTTGGGTTTTTGGCATCTCACCTTACAGGTCGCCACTCTCTCAACCTCTGATGATATTATTAACCTCTGGAGTAATATATGCCTAGATTTGTTGAAGAAATGTTTTCCTAAAGTGTTTGATCTGTGGCCCTATTCCCTTCTGTGGTAGGTTCTAGATAATAATAATCGAAAGGGTTTTAGCTTTTGAAATAGCAAAGTATTTGAGAGAAATAAGGCAAGGGAATGTGAACAGATATGTGACCATCAAAGCATGTGACCTGTTGAAGCAGCTTGTGGCCTATATAAGAGTGTAATGACAAAAATTATGATTAGGTTTGATACCTTTGTTGTTCTTTGAGGGATCGTCAATGTCACAAGAATGGTTTGTGAAGTTGATTTAGATCCAGTGATACGCTTGCTCAGTTCAAAAGTTAACGGTTCTAAAATGTGCTAAATTGACTATTGTCAAGTCTACAAATATATCACCATGAATCCAGTGCAAGAATCAACATGAACATGAATGTTGACGTTGACCTAACTTCATTCCTACAGTTATATGATTACCCTTGTATGGTTGCACATGCTAATTGTCTTTCATCTACAGTGAAATACATATATACTATTGTCCCTTGTGCCTAAAAAAAGTTTACCTATATGTTCTACATATTTGTGACCCGTGGGGTACTGAATTAAAGCAATTGCAAACCTGAGATATCAATCTTGAAGGTACAGGTCTAAGTTGGATTTCTTCTTTTGGAGTTCTATAGTAACATATTTATTAAGTCAACACTAACATAAGGAGACATGTTTAAAGTATTTAATTGTAAGGTTGAAACATGTATCAAACTACCTTCACAATTACATGCATTCAGAGTTGGTGACATCATCATCTGACATGAAGAGACTTTGCAGTAAGGTCTCAACATTGCCACAATATCAAGGGTTTATGGAAGTTGTCTCAGTAGCAAAGTTTTGACATTATTCAAAGTACTGCAAAATTAAGGAAGTCAAATGATGAATATTTCTGGCATTAGTCATAGTAAATAATAAAATTACTGTTGAAACCTTGTGTTGAGCATCTGCAGTTAAGATTAGAGGTACAATGATACATAATTCTATAGAAATCCAGCAATATTGATGATTTATGTAGTAAGGACTAAGGGAAGTTTGAGGGAAATAACATCGTTCTGTCTCTAGGCAGACTAATGACAGTGAGACTGACATAAGCAAGACCTAGTCTTAGATGATTGTATTTAGTTGTTGGATGATTTGCAAGTTTGGATGAGCCAGGAAGTACTTCATAATTGTTACACAATAATCAATTTTAATTGCTACAAGAAGGTTCATAGTTATTGACAAAGTATAAGCAGAGAATGTTGAGCTCAGTATGGTGGAATCTCTTGAAAGAGATACCTGATTGACACATGCTTTATAATGATCCATGCCTAGTTCTTGACATAATTAGTAACAATAAATAGAGATACATGCTCTTGTGATAGGAAAATAAATAGTGATAATCTTTAGAAGTTGATGGTGCTGAGCGTGAATGGTTGTGTGAGTTGTTTTGGACAGTGCTTATGGGAGATGTACAACAATATTACCATTAATGTCACTAAGGACATTACTATAATACTTACTTGATGAATTAATGAACGGAGGTATCATCATATAAAGTGATCTAGTAGCATCAAGCACCAGTAGTATAAAAAAAATCTCGTATCCCTAGCAGTAGAGACATTGGACAGAGTTGGCAAGCATCTAACAAAATAAAGTAGACAACAACAGTAGTGGGTAGCAGTGGAAGTAGTAAGAGGCAGTAGTTGGAGTAGTGACAATAGTGGATAGAATTGGATAGTAGTGGAAGTAGTAAGAAGTAGTAAGAGGCAACAATTAGAGTAGTGACAAAAATGTGAAACAATGGATAGAAGTGGCACTAGCAGAGACACTGGTAGCAGCAATAGTAGCAGTGAGAAGGTAGCAATACACTAGCTGCAGCAAGTGAAGTAGCTAATTGTAGTTGGGCCATTATCCCTAGTGCAGGAGCCCAAACCCTTTTAGGGAGCATTTGATTCCTTCCATCATTATTGGGTGGTAAAACCTCTTGGGATCCTTGTACTTCCTTGTAGTTCAACTGGTAAAGTTGTATGTAATCCACACATAACCAAAGCTTATTGAGCAGAAAATCACTTGTGTATTGATTTTGTGATGTGATGTTGTTTTATATTTTGATCCAATGCTCTAAATGTTTAAGAAAAATAACCAGTTGTAAAAATAAAGGAAATATTGGTTCACCCCACTCTCATTATTTCCGACAATTGGTATTAGAGTGAGTCCTTCATTGAAAGCCTAACAGCTTGAAGGCAAATTCGTAGCATTCAGAATTGATTGGTGAAGCCTATAGTTGAGGATAAGATGGCTATTGACCTTGAAGAAGATGTTAATTCCTTCAAAGACAAACTTAGAGAAGTGACGAAACAAGGATATGAATACAAGTATGTATAATAGTATTTATAGAGAACATGAAGACTTGAAGGCCGAGAAAATGAAGTATTACAATCATTAGAGATTTTCCATAGTTGATATCAGCTGGCTTGAACTTGAAATTAAATAACTAAAAACATCAGGAAAGGATCTAGAACTTGATGAAGCAAAGAAGGAAGTGGAGCATCTCAAAAGCATACTGGAAGAGGCAAACAAGAGAGAAAAATACCTGAAAATCCAGCTCATGGAAAAGGAGAAGCCAAATAAATGGAACAAGCAGGATAAAGAAAATGGAAAGAAAATCACCTCCTTGAAGAAGCCGAAAGGACTAAGGATGTCTTAAGAATTCAGATGAAGAAAGAAGAAGATTGTATGAACTTTGAGTAGGAAATTGTCACCTTAAGGATAGAAGTCGACGAGCTAAATTAGAGGTTGAGAAGCTCCCAAGTCTTGGATGATGTTATCAATTTCTAGAGATCACCACTTATCAAGATAGGACTTGGATATATTGGTGGTTCCTCATGCTCCAACAATGAAGAGCAACCACATGTCAAAGAAGAAGAGAAGTCACATGTCAAAGAAGATATGCATCATGAAGAGCAGCCACATGTTAAGGAAGAGAAGAAGCCTCATGATGAAAATAAGCCTTATGAAAGGAAGCCTCATGCCAAAAAATGGACAGAAGTCCAAAGCCAAATTCCTGCATAAATCTACCAATACCTCAAGAAATCAAGATGATGCATTCAGAATGCGAAATAATCAAAGAGCAACAAAGCCTTGGATATTCTCAAGAGTAAGGTACCTTTAGCAGATCTTCACCTTATACTCCCATGTATTCAGGCACATTTCATGGTTATTGCTACACATTTTCTAACTATAGACATAGCATTGAAGATTGCAGGGGGTATAACAAGTGTATTGATAGAGGATTTTATCAAAGCCCTAGATGCAAATGTATTGGAAGTTAAGACAAAATCTCATATGCCTATGAGAACAAAAGCTACAAAACCTTTTCTCCAATATTCAGACCATATATTGAGTGCTACCTATGTCACAAATTTTCCACTTTACACAATATTGTAGAAGCAACTTGATGTGGACCCCACAGAATGGAAGATAAAAATTATGGAAACAGGGTAAGCTACATCACAAGATTAGATAATGTGACATGAGAGCATATTGTTAGGGGGAGCCTATGTATTGGAAGAGATGATGCAGTAGGAAAGTTCATTGTCAAGGGTAACCTAGAACAGATGATGCAGCCAAAAAGCACATTGTCAAGGGGAGCTTGTAGAGATGGTGCAGAAGGTAAGCATGTTGTGAGGGGAGCCACGTCACCTAGAGATATATTCAAGGACATGTAAGCCACCCTTTGTCATTGATGCTGAAGGGGGAGAGAATCTCATAAAGTAACAAATAGAAGAAGCATTATGTAGCAAGCCAATGAGATGGTCGATGTATTGAAATCAGTGACAAAGGGGGAGAATGTTGAGTTTGTTTTCATTGATGTCAAAGTGGGTGAAACCAATGCAGGATTTCTTCAATGAGATGATGCACGTGCGGGATGTCAAGTTGTTGCAGGATATCACCATTGATGTATGGAGGTCATTGATGTCCACATAATGATGCAGCTAATGATCATGGGGTTTCACTGGGGGAGAAATACCATACCACGTGCATTCATATTGGGGTATGTATATTGAGGGAAAAATGACGTAATATATTGAGCATATAATAAGGGGTAAAGGCATTTTACATTGGAAGGTATAAGAAATAGAGCTCAAAGTTAATGAAAAAATATGAAGGGGTATAAAAAATGTTAATGACAAAATGGATACCTACAATATCTAGTGAAAGTAGGGGTTTCTTTAATTGGGAAAGTTTATTGGGTTCATATTGGTAGGGAGTTAAATAATGTGAGTTTTGGAGGTATTTTCCAATATGTGGTCAAATTAACAGTATTGTTTAGTGTGGCATGTACCCCATGCTAATGATGCAGCTTGATGATGTCCACAAAATTATGAAACTTGATGGTGCCCACTAGATGATGCAACTTGATGATTTCCACAAGATGATGCAACATAATGGTGTCCACTAGATTATACAGCTTGATGAAGCCATAGCTCTAAGGTTTGGTCTCCGTAGACGATGACCATACCCCACATTTGTTGAGAATTTTGAAAATGAATATCAATGTATTTGACTTGGAGACCATCGACATTGCATTCTCCTCATCATGTTGTTTATGTTGATATGTGGAGTGTTGCGTGCGTCGTCACAATTTGAGAGATATGCCTAGTCAAATTGCAAGGTCCATCTCATGATAAAAACCCCTAGGGGATACTAAGGTGACATCATATTGTTGATTGAATGATGTGGCAACCAAGTTATGTTGATGTGGCAACATTCAAATGGATCCAAATGACTTGGTAACCATGACCTTCATTAATGACGATTAAAATAATGCAAACGATAATTTGGATAGGGTTTTGGGCAAAAATTCTAAGTCAAAATTTAAGTTGTGTTTGGATCCAAACTTAATTTGTAAATTCAAAGGAAATTTTAAATTTTTGTGTGAGATTTTTTTTGGGATAAAATTTGAATTTGAAATTTTACTCCCTCCCAATCCTTCATGGCATTCATTTTAAGATGCTCCTCCAATTTTATATAAACAGAGGCTTTATGAGCCATAATTATATCGAAGAATTGGAGTTCTCTTTCTGATTAGCTTGCCAAATTGAAGAGTTTTGACAAGAAGGAATTTTTTTTGGTCATCGTAAGGGGATTCGTTAGGGTTGAAGAAATCATATAGTTCAATGGATGCATTTGGTTTTTGTTTTTTTTTTTTTTTTTTGTAGGTGATTAAAAACCATGATGGTTCAACTTGTCAATGAATTGAACACGCTATTCTTCATGTGATTGAAATATGCGGCTTCTAGAACAACTATGTCATAAATGATCGAAATTTGAACATAAGATGGGATTATTTTTCTTCTATTCTTTCTAGCTTGGATTATGGTTAAAAGTAAAAGGGTACTCACTCGACATTCCCAGGGCATTTGTTTTAACACTGCTCTAAAACTCGGTGGTGTATTCTGTGCCCAAGATATAAGCATCATATGGCTCATTCAGAAGTGCAAAAATGTTAAAAGGATTGTATGAAGCATCCATTGGGTTTTTAGCATATCATCTTACAAGTCTCGAACTCTCTCAACCTTTGATGGTATTATCAAACTCTGCAATCATTTATGCCTAGATTTGTTGAAGAAATAGTTTCCAAAAGTATTCCATCTACGACCCTATTACCCTGTTGTCATATGCTCTAGATAAAATCAGCGAAAGGGTTTTGGATTTTTAAATAGTGAAGTATTTGAGAGAAATAAGGAAAGTTCATGTGAATAGACATACAACCATCAAAGTTTGTGGTCTCCTGAAGCAGCTTGCGGCCTGTATAAGAGTGTAATGAAAAAAAATGTGATTAGGGCTCATACCTACGTTGATCATTAAGGGATCGTTGATTTCACAAGAAGGGTTTGTGAAGCTGATTCATATCCAGTGATACACTTGCTCGAATTCATAAATTAACAATTCTGAAATGTGCCAAATTGAATATTGTCAAGTTTGAAAATAGATCACCTCGAATGCAAGAATCAACATGCAACATGACTGCTAACATTGACCTAGTTTCATTCCTACAATGATATGATTATCCCTGTATGATTGCACTTGCTAATTGTTTTTCATCTATAGTGAAATACATATATACTTTTGTCCCTGAATAAAGTTGACATTTGTGCTCTACATATTTGTGACATGTGGGTTAATGAATTGATGCAATTTCCAGCCTGAGATATAAACCTTGAAGGTAGAGGTCTCGATTGGCTTTCTTTTTTTAGAGTTCTAAAGTGGCATATTTATCAAGTCAATGTTGATATAACGACACAAGTTTAAAGGATTTATTTGAAGGGTTGAAACATGTATCATAATACTTTTAAAATGACCACGGGGCTTTATTGGGGAAGTAATATCATACCATGTGGGTTCATATTGGGGGATATATATTGAGTAAAAATTGACATAATATATTGAGGATATATAGGGGGTGAAGGGTTTTTATATTGGCAAATATAAAAAATGGAGCTTAAAGTTAATGAAAAGCATAAAGGGGTATAAAAAATGTTAATAAAGAAATGGATACCTACAATATCTAGTGAAAGTAGGGGTTTTTTAAATTGGGAAGTTGTATTGGATCATATTGGTAGCGGGTTAAATAATGTGATTTTAGAGGGATTTTCCAAATATGTAGTCAAAGTGAGGGTATTATTTAATATGACATGAACGCACGTGATATATCAAAGGTTCACTGAGTGAATCCCTTGTGAAAATGACATGCATTTAGAGTTTTTAACATCATAATTTAACATGAAGAGCTTTTGCAGTAAGGTCTCAGCATTCCCATAATAGCAAGGGTTTAGGACAATTTTCTCATTATTTAGTAGCAAAGTTGACATTATTTAAAGTGTATGATTGCAAAACACCTATCATAGTACAATAAACTTAAGGACATCAATTGATCGAGATTTCTGGCATTACTCTCAACAAATAAGAAAATCATTGTTGAACCCTTGTCTTGAGCATCTGCAGTTAATATTAGAGGTACATTGATACATAATTCTATATCAATCAAGCAATATTGATGATTTCTGAAGTAGTAAGGACTAAGGGTAGTTTGAGAGCAATACCATCGTTTCATCTTCAGGAAGACTAATGACAGTAAGACTAACATAATAAAGACCCAGTCTTAGATGATTGTAGATAATTGTTGGATGATTTGATAGTTTGTATAAGCTAGGAATTACTCTATGATTTTCACATAATAAGCCATTGTAATTGTTGTAGGAAGCCTCAAAGTTATTGACAAAGTATAAACAAAGAACATTGAACTCAGTATGGTGGAATCTCTTGATAGAGATACTTGATTGACACATGCTTTACAGTGATCCATGCCTAGTTCTTGACATAACTAGTAACAATAAATAGAGATACATGTTCTTGTGAAAGTAAAATAAATAGTGATAATCTTTAGAAGTTAATGGTGTTGAGTGTGAAAGGGTGTGATAGATTTTGGATAGATCTTATAGGATATATGCAACAATATTATCATTAATGTCATTATGTAGGGGCATGGTTGTAATATTGCCTTGATGAATTAATAAACAAAGGCATCAACACATAAAGTGATCTAGTAGCATCAAGCACCAGCACTATAACAACTTCTAGTAACCATTGTAATAGAGATAATAGACAGAGCTAGCAAGTATATAACATAGTAAAGTAGACAACAATAGAAGTGGATAGCAGTGGAAGTAGTAAGAGGAAGCAATTGGAGTAGTGATAATGGTAGGTAGAAGTGGATAGTAGTGGAAGTAGTACTGGACAACAGTTGGAGTAGTGGCAACAATGGGCAGCAACAGAGATAGTGGTAGCAGTAACAGTAGCAATGAGAAGGGAGCAGTACAGGATTTGCAACAAGTGAAGTAGCTAATTTTAGTTGGGCCATTATCCCTAGTCTGGGAGCCCGAGGAGCCAAAACCCTTCCAGAAGGAATATTCCTTCCAGCTTGCTAGTATAACCCCTTGGGGATTCTTGTACTTCCTTCCAGTTCGACTGGTAAAGTTGTATGTAATCCATACATAACCAAAGCTTATTGAGAAAAAAATCACATGTGTACTGATCTTGTGATGTGGTGTTGTTTTATATTTTGTTATGATGCTCTCAATGTTTAAGAAAACTAACCATTTGTAAAAATAAAGGAAATATTGATTCACCCCTCCAGTATTTCCAACAATGTTGAGTGCCCATCCTGTCCTATGTTAGAGAATGAATATGGGTTGTCAACTAGGTAATCTAAATTACTTCATATTTATGAGTGTATCTATTTATATCAATTATATGTTTATTTATATGTATACATCTCATATAAAAATTTTGTATTTAAACCATTTTATTATATTCTTTGAATATATGTATAATGTACTAAATATACTAAGAGGCAAGGTGCAAAGATATATAGTGCTCAACTCAAGGATCCTAGTGAAATTCCAATCTATATTAACTGTAGTGGTTTTTTTTTATTGATCTTTAAACATTTTATGGAAATTATGTGTTCTTATATACTCGTCTATTTTATATTCCCATTGAAGCTCCATGGGAAGAATAATTTCATTTATTGATGTATCATTCTTGCATGAATCATCATAAAAAATGATACGACCACCTTAAAAAATCAGAACTTATTCCTGAGAGTTAATAGAGCTTAGTAAATATATTTCAATCTCTTGCCTAAAAATCAATGGATCTAGTCACAATGTGTTTTTTTGAATTAATAAAAAAGTAAAAGGACAAAGTTCAAGGGTTATTGGGGAAGGCCCTTAATGCAACTTAGACACATTCATGTTTTCCTATTTTGAGTTCAAGGGTTAAGGAGGAGACCCTTAATTCCACCTAGACATGTTCATTTAATCACTAATAGATATTTCTCATCACTTGTCCCATCATCTCCCTAAATATTCAATCTATGATAGCCCTACCTATTAGGATACTAGTTTGTCCAACACTTTGATATGTAGAGGCTAGACAATCCTAGTATGTTCACCATCATAATCCTCAAGGAATAAGTTAAGGAACCTTGTTCAATATTCATACATCAATGTTGTAAGGTATGGCATGCTTTATGTTAGATATCCCTAAATATACCATATACTACTTTTTTAAGGGAGAAGTAAATTAAGAAAGAAAAAAAAAAGTATTTCTAGAGGACTTGAAATCAACTGAAGGATCCACTGACCACTTGATTAGTATTGAAGATTCCTATATCAAGGCTAGTATGGGAGAAATAAAACCAAATCATCCTAAGACCCCAGTCTCCAATAGAAACCCAAAGGTGAAGAGGTGACATAAGAACCCCAGACTAAACATGAGACTCATACCATATTTCAAACCAAGGAAAAAAAGAAACTGGGTGCCCTTAACTCAAAGACTGGAATGTAGTGCAAATACCACGAGGGAGATACTCATAAAAATAAAATAATGAAATGCAATGAAATGTTGAATATATTAATCCCATGAACCCAAAACAATAATCGCATAAGAAAATGATAAGATTGGGATATAAAATGAGTTTATGCTTAACCATGCGCCTCCTATGGAGTCTTCCAAGAAAATGAATAATACCTCTCTTCAACCGCGTTTTTATCCTTCTAACAAAGAAGAGGAGGATTGCCCCTTTCTCCTACCCCATATTGAATTACGATTGTGACTATTTTATTTCCGAAGAGGGAATGCCTCTATTAGACTCTTTGACTAGAATTTTTAACCTTGATATTCCCATTCTAGTTTATTGGATAGAAACAATATCTCCATATAATCCTATACACCCAGAACCACCCTGTATCCTAATATTGAGGTCATTTCTAATTTTTCCCGAATGTTGTCTCAATATTGTTCCCCTTATATTTTCCTCATCCTTTTTAATATCACTTCCGTCGGGAAAGGGGGGGGATAACATGAGAAACAAATTATTTTTGGAAAATCCACCATAATGAATCCTTAAGTAAGTGAGTTGGTGTTTATCTCAAATCTGCACTTAATATTATAATAACCTTTGGCCATCACACTGGTGGTTTACTTCCTTATCTACCTATCATTGGTTTCTCGAATCCATTCAATCCTATGCCATCCTCCATTCTCTCCATTTTGGTTAGCCTTTCCTCCTAATCACTTCAAAGACCACTAGTTTTTCATTTCGAATAATTTGCTATAGCAGGTACCAACTTGAGATGATTCTAACCTAGAAGGATTCAACCACCATGTTTTTCTCATGATATTCCAAGCGTGGTTATTGTATGTCATAGATTCTAGCTATTGGATTGCTTCACCAACCATAGCTTTCTACTCCCCCCTCATTCAACCTCTCTAATTCAGTATTTCGTCTCTAGCACTGTCACCTTTCATTTCTTATTTCTAATTCTAATTCATCATTGGTGTGTTTTCCTTGTCCTCTCCATCCTTTGTTCATATTTAGCTTTCATTTCTTGGTATTTATTGTTGCTATCAATTTTCCCTATTTATGGCAAGCCATTAAATTTTGTGATGTAGGTACCCAACTTGTTTAAACATACTCTTGTGATATTGGCTTCCACCCATAATTTAGTAAAACTATGTATTTTTCATTATTATTCTAATATTTCATTTCCAATATCTTGTTCACAAATCTAATTGTCATATTCACTTTATGATATCTAGATTTGTTGCACATGTTTTCAAACTCTAGTTGTTATTATTATTTTTTATTTTTTAGGTAATGTGAGTCCTGAGATGACTGGCATACTTCACCTATGGCTTGATTAACTGCAACCCAAGGGCATCTAAGTCATCAAAATCACCTGGGGATTGCACCTGGCCTAGGCCACACTGGCCCTTACCATAACTGGATTGTTTCTCACAATGTTTCAAACCAATGGCATTTTCACCACAGAGTATTTGAACAAAGCACCCTGTCACTATCTATTATATGCCCCATGGGTCATACACTAGTTTATATTATCATCTTTAGGCTTACTAATGTTTTATTTCATGCTCTGGTTGTTATGTTAGTAACATGCTATTTTTTTCCTTGGGCAAACAACCATTATTTCATTTAAACTTCTAAAAAAAGGAACAAAATTACATTTTGTAGATGCTAAAGCATTCAGTGTGTACAACCTTACGACTTAGGAGTAGAAAAAAAATATGAAAATACAAAAGAGAAGATTAAGTGATATAAAAATCACTTATATTATCTTTCTTTTCTTTTCTTCTTTGAACCTTCTACCATCCTCTTAAAGGATGGTCAAAAGGAACCATTGAAAAATCATTCTCAATCATCTCTCGTGTATGTTCTAATTCAGATTGGATCACTATATTATTTTTCATCCATCTCGATGCTTTCAGAGTGGAAAAAGTGGAGGAATCGACTTATAAGACCCTTTTTACCAGTGGGAACCAATATGGAAAATTAGGGTCTGAAACCTTCTAGGAGCATTTTGAGGCATGAAATGAATTTTTTTAGGGGTAAAACTTTGTTGCTTTAGAATAACACCTTTTTCTCCTATTCTACACATAGATAACTTCCCAACAACATAATAATTGCATCAATTAATGTCTGTATGTGGAATTTTGCCACTCAAAAGTTGACCTTCCTATTTTCACCACCATAATTCAAGAGGATGTCGTGTTGGTCCCCATAATTCCTAGAAAAGGCACTAGCCACGTGATTTTGATGAAGAAGACTCTAGAAGAGTCTATATTGTAACTTTGATTAATATTTGAGGTAGTCAAACCTAACCACTAGTAAGTTATCGAGTTATGTTATAATTGGGGCCACTAGGAGGAAAAGGGGTTCCATTCTTTCGAGCACATTTGTTCCATAGTTGACAAAAATAGCCAAGAGCAATAGAAGAAAGAGCACATAGAGAGGATTTGTGCACTGTAGTAGCCCAAGAGCGACAGGCCATACTTCTTTATACTCGCAGCCATATTTCCATTCAAAGAAAGACAGTGGAGCGACCTTACCTTCCAGTTAGTTATTCTCTCGAACGGGTTTCCCAGGTCATATCATGTGTCAAATGTGTTTGCGAGAATTTATTTTTCCATTCTCTATTTTATGCATTAATTTAAGTTGCATGCATATGCTATTAATAGTAATCTATAGATCTATAAATCTAAAGAGATATAAAATTCTAATAATGTATATTTTGGAATTTTTAAGTATAATTTTATCAGAACTATTGGGACGAAATATCCAGTGGAATATCCATAGTAGTTACGAGATCATATTGGTATCATAGTATAATTCTTTGGGTATATTGTCGATATTTGTAGGGTATCTAGATCAACTGGGACAAAAGTCATAAAACCCTAATCATGGTCAACGAATTTGTGAATAGCCCTCATGATCCCGTAGAGGACACATTTTCATGGTTGGATCAACAAGTCCTTGATATAAATCTCCTCATGACAACCTTGAGCAATAAGTTTGGCATATTTGGATAAGATGGGGGTTTTAACATAGAGGACAAATTAGAGGGGGATCAGGAGATCGTGAAGAAATAGAGAACTAGACGAAGAAAGGACCCGAAAAAGATCAACCTATTTGAGTGTCATGAATCATTCATAATCTCTGTTAAAATGGAAGTGAAGGTTAATATCAAGTTGTACTATGGAAAACTCAATGTTCTGAAGCTAAATCACTCATTGCAAAAATTGGAAGTGTATTTTAGTGTCCATCAAATCGAGTAAGAGTAAAATATTTAATTTGTGTGGCTAAAACTAGAGGGCCATGCACTAACTTGGTGGGAAAAGCCACATGGAGACCTTGAGGTTGGAGGGGCATCCTCCAGTGACTAAGTGGGAGGAATTCAAAACCCTGACAAATACACAGTTCTACCCTAAAGGGTATGAAGAGGACTAGTGGATCTAGTGGAACTACGTCAGGAAAAAGCAGGGGAAAATCATGTAAGAGTACACCACAAATTCTAGAAAGATGGCCATAATGCTAGGTATCTCCCCAAAGAATGCATATGTACTCCTAAAATATTTAGGGGGTTTACACCACCATATATGGGAGAAAGTGATGTTGTTAAAGCCCAAATCAATGGACGA
Source organism: Pinus taeda (assembly GCA_000404065.3). Lineage (NCBI taxonomy): Eukaryota > Viridiplantae > Streptophyta > Pinopsida > Pinales > Pinaceae > Pinus > Pinus taeda. The sequence goes on from APFE031720033.1 coordinate 24,879, forward strand.
TACTTTTGTACAGGCACAATACTTGGAAAACATAGGCCTGAAGAAAGGGAAATAAATTTGATCAAATAAAAATGAGAAACAAAAGGCTTTTGAGGGGAAGAAGAAGCAGAAAAGGGGGGAAAGATAAAAATATAGTAGCCACGACATATTATTACAAATATCCCAGCAACCATTGCAACAATGACAACCATATAGAGGAGAAGTGTTGGAAGTCGCATCTAGAGCTTAACTCGGAGAACAAAAAGAAAGATAAGAAGAAGAAGAATCTCATGGCCACTAAGTCAAAAAACCAAGTTCAAAGAAGCTAGGATGTGGATGATAAGATCATATGTACAACAACGTAGAAGGAGGTGAATCTAAGTAGTCTTCAGCAATAGGAAGAGAAATACATGATCAAACTCTTCCATATAAAGATATAGGTCAAGAAGACATATTCAAGATTGTACGAAAATATCAATGCAACAGAGTTGGTCAAGAAGTTTGGGTTGGAAGTTTGTTATCATCAAAACCCATATCAACTAGGATGGGTAAATAAGGATGCAAAGTTGAAGGTAAGAAAATAATGCAAAATTAGATTCTCTATTAGTTTTCTGTTGATGAAGTAGAACTAGATGTGGTTCCTCGTGATGTATGCAGAGTCGTGTTTGGAAGTCCCTACATGTACATGTGAGATGAAATATTCATGCCAAGAACCAAACACTATTAGTTTGTTAAGTATGGAAAATAGTCCACTGTTAACGCACACAAAGACAAGTTAAAAATTTCACTGGTAAGTGCAGCCAACAAAGACAAGAAATTCGTTTGTTCTAGTAAGTATGCTTTATTGGTTTTAAGAGAAAATCAATCTGTATAAGAGCCAGTAAGAGGAAAACCATCCCTATAGGTCTATAAAAATAAATGGAAATAACAACTGGAAGAGTTTCTATAGGAATACAAGGACATATTATGGGAGCCTAAAGGGTTATCAGCTAGAGGGAAGTGGAGCACAAGATCCAGTTATTGTCGAACTCCCCATTTCTAAACATTGGGTTGCATAGGTAGTATATTATAGGAGTAACTGAGGTGAAAAAACAATTGCAGTGATTATTGGAATAGAGTTTCATTCGACTGAGTACATCACCATATGGGCCACTCATCATCATTGTGCCAAAGAAGGATGGGACTTGGCTTTCATGACCTCAATTAATAATTTTGTTAAGTGAAATTCTCAATTTTGTAATTTTGGCGAATAATAAATATATGTTTGTCAAATAAACTTAGGAAAATGGGTTGTGAGTGCTCAATATAAATTTTTGAGAGAAAAGAAGGCCAAACTTAGGAGAAAAGAAAAATTAAAGTGAAGATAAGTTGTGGAGGTTACCAAAATGGAAATCAAACCATGGGAAGAATCAAACTATGGTATCAAAGCATAGTGTGAGAGAAATCGTGGTATGAGGAATGGAAACCAACAATAAAAGGAAGGCTAGAGCCTCATTTTGATTATTATATCTTGGCATTTCATATTCAGAATTTGGAGAGTTTTCTTGAGCTACTTAGCCAAGTTAACTAGTGTTGTTTAGCACAAGGAATTTCCAAGCGAGGATTCCAACTCTTCTTCAGTGAAATTTGAGTGTCACTTGAGAAGAGAAATTTGTGAGCATAATTTTGTATTTATGGGCCGAATTGTACAGATATTTCAGCTTGTACAAGTTCTAAGAGGACACAATTGTGGAATTCAACATATTTTGGAGAGCAGGTATTTGATGCATTCCATGGCTAAGATTTTATAGAAAATTTCTTTAGTGGAGGGTGAGTATTCTTGGATATTTTTAGAGGTCGAGAACACTACTATTAGGAGGGTCTATTTTTTCTCACTAGGGCATACGCAGGGGTTTTTTGAGCCATCTTAAATGTAGAAATTTAAGTGGATATTTTGTGCATGAGTTGTGTTGAGATTTATTGTTCATTTTTGGAGGAATTTTACAAGGGAAATTCCAGCAGTTGAGGTAGGAAAATGGAGCTAAATTGCATCAAATATTATAGGTGGGACGTAGAACCCATCTGCTTGTAATTTCATCCAAATTTGGGTGTTATGGGTCTTCATGAATCAACCCAAACAATATCCAAGTTTTGTTGGTCTGGGTGTGAGGAGTTTATAGGTAATTTTATAGAATTGTTTGGGCAGTATTTGAGCCAAAATCATACATTCTTATAGTAGGGTGTATTATTTGTTAGCTGGGTAGTTTGCATCACATTGTTGGTTCAATTTGGCTTGGATTTAGTCCAAACCTTTTCTTTTTTTTTCTGTGTTATAGGAGATGAGGCTACAACTGCGATTTTAGATTGATCTAGGCATTATTGATGTTAGAATTTCAGTTTCCTTCCAACAACAATTAGAAGAATTTTTGGGTAGTGCGCAAATTTTTGTGGGAGCCATTTCTAGCAATTGGATTAGTGAGATCTCACATGGGTTTTTCATTTACGTACTCATATTTCTGCATTAATCAAATGGCTCAATTGTTTGGCTCAGTTTCTTGTGTATTTTGATGTGCATGTTTGGAATTTGTTTATTGTTGATGCTTCCATGTAAATGTCTTTGTTATTTGTTAAATTTCAATTTGGAACATTGTAGTGGTATCATAGCATGATCTTGGTGAGTTGTGTGGAAGCTGGAAAAGTCATGGACGTTTTAGACATGCATGAACAGTGATTAGTGAATTTATGGACACTCCAAGGACACAAAAGGGGAAGAGTACACAAGGGATCATGGAGAAGCTGGTGAGGAAAAACCAACAGATCCTAAAAGGGGATGCAACAAATGATGGAAATGTTGATACATAACCAGTAGAGAAGCCACACATATGCACACACAGTCTAGCAAAATAATACCCATGGCCAACCTAGTTGACCTACAATGCCTCATTATCTGGGTGAACTAGAGAAGGAGAGGAAACCAAACACCTTTTTATATTTGATGAGGTCCTTCATTGATAGGATTGATGAGTATGAGGAATTAGACCCCAATATAAAGAGGGCTCTCTCATTTGAGGAGCATATATCAGGGACTAGATCATCATACTGAGTGGAGAAAAGTTAGAGGGTGAGATCAAGAGGCGATTTTGCTGGCGGTGACCTAGATTTAGATATCAGGAGTCTGAGGAGGAGGTGGAGCATGAGGCTGATGGCGTGTAGGAGGAGAATGTAGATATACCCAGAGTAGCACAGGAGTAACCCTTGTTGGATAATCCTTTGATAGCTATGGTTGACACATTGGTGGAGATATTTGAGTATACAACTATAGGGCCATTCGCTAAGGAGGTATTCATTAGTGATGCACCTAGAGCTATGACAATTTTTTTAGGTGATGACTGCCTACAATAGGTTGATGAGATACCAAAAGACATATACACCATTGTTGAGGTGTTGGGATACATAGAGGTATTCAGAGTTGTGATTTGAGTTTACATATGATATTTGCTCGCAACAATTTCCATAGTTCCAAGCCGAATTTCTAGCATTGAAAGGAAGGCCACGATAATCCGACAAACCATTCTGTAGTAGAATAAGGAGTTGGAAGGCATGAGAGTGTTTTGTATTGATTCACTGGCCAAGATAACTCATGTTGAGGAATGGTTGGATTCCCTATCGACACAACTAGAGGAGTACACATTGGAGCATCAGAGCAGCCCTCTTCAAGCATATATAGATGGGGCTTGCAGCACTAATAGATTACCTCAGCAGATTGGTGAGAAGGAGGAAAAGTTACCTAGTCAAATTATATGCGTTGATCAGAATAGTGAGATGAGGTGACATGAGGTTTTGAGGGTGCAACATTTACAAGATGGAGGGCTTGCTTTGCATACAGGTGTTTGTGCATTTGATCCCTCTCTTGGGGTTCGATGGTGAGAGGTATTGAGTTGGTATCTGGTGGATCTAGATAAGTTCCTAGATATATCCATGGCCAAGTGCACATTCTAGTAGGGGTCATGGGTTACTAGTGGAGCCCAAAGGCTAAACTATTGTTGGGATCCAAGTGGGATTCTCCACCTTGTTATGGATATGGCTAGTGAAGGTTTTGGTAATGTGGAAATTTAGTGACTAAGAAACCACACACTTTCATATCTCCATCGACATTGGTGATGTGTTGGATTGACAAGGGAGAAGGAAGGCTCTGCGAGTTATTTGGGCATGCTGATTATGCATGGAGTCATAGGGAGAGTACCATACCTTGGTAGGGGCTAATTAGAGGTGGTGTCATCAGCAGGCCATCAGAAGAAGCATTGTATGGATACAATGCTCTTTTATTGGCATATTGGACATGGGAGCTACTGAGGCTAGGCATAGTAGTGTCATTCACACTAGCATGTGAGGAGATATGCCGCTCATGTCTACCAAAGTAGATGAGGAGGTGTAGCCCTCATCATGGTGGATTCACTAACAAAGTAGTGGATGCATTGAAGCATGTGGAATAGCCAATGATACAGGGTGGTGTGATAGTTGGCATAGGTGTTCAGTGGTACACATAGTTGTGACACAGAGTTCAGTGTTCTGCAGAGGAGCACAAAGGTGTTTGAAGTAGTGCTATGTTGTCTAGGCTTGCAGTACGAAGTAGGAGGATCGATTCACACCACTTTGAGGTTTGACATGGAGTGACAACTACGTCATCATGGGGGGTATACTGACTGCTTCAGGATGAACTAGCAGTTAGTAGTCATGTCCAACAGTGCACGGAGGTGTGCAACTGGGTGCACTTGTGTGCCAAGGGGTGCAAAGGTGCATGTTTGTATGTAGAGGAGTGCAGGGATACTTGGTCATATGTAGTGGTGTGTGATGCTATCCCATGGGATTTTGGTGTGTTACCTCCATGGAGACCACCTAATAGGAACGACATGCATACCCTTGAGTGTAGCTCACACAGGGTGGACACTGATGAGCGTCATTTGGTGATATCCAGGTGGACTTGCGTGCCTGTCTCACTTCCACATTGTTTGTAGGTGCAGCGGAGTTGGATGTTGTCCATCAATGCCTTCATCGCAAGTAGCAAGACATGGGAGGCTCACTCGAGATAGTTAGTTGGGACACATAGTATCCAAAGAGAGACTTTTCAATGGTGGAATTTGAACAGGGCATGAGCTGACATGTATAGGTTTGGGGAGTACACGTTTTGCTGCAGAGGTAGCATATGCTCCACCCCTGAGTTCACACTTGGGGAGGTGACCATGAGTGAGTTGCAGGGTACAATTTTGGTAGGAAAACCCAAGGTGTTATGTCAGCATGAGGTACAGGGGATGATATTCCTTGTTAACAAGAAGATGCCTAGGCTCTAGGTAGTATCTAGGTACATCATCAGGAGTTGGGATAATAGATTTCACTGTGTTGTCTGGTAGGAGCAGAGAAGCTTTTCATATGCGAGAAAAATTCTTAATGTTGTGTGCCCATCCATTAGATACATAGAGGGTTCAAAGATGAGGCACAAAGGGGTCCCAACAACTAGTAGCATGTCACAACAACAAGTAAATAGGATTGGGAGTTGTGGACTTCCAATATGGTTATGGAATCCAAGGATCTAGTTGATTGGTGGGACACTCCATTACTTAGTGAGTATAGTCATGATAATAGGTGATCTAGTTCATTATTAGGTTGACACATGGGGGCCATGTTTTCACTAAGGCCTTATCATATGGCGAGGTAAGTGGTCGTTCAGGATTAGGGCTAGCAATGGAGTGATAGATGCAATCATTGTTGAGTCACTTTGGAAGGTTTTTCTTAGCCTTAATCATCATAGATATTATGGCAAAGATTTACCGGATATGAGGTTTTGGTACCAGCATAGTATGCAGTTAGTCATGACTAGAGTGTTGCAAGGTCACCAGGATAGTTTCTTTTTGCAATAGGCATGGGACCCTGGCACCATAATACTTGATATCTCAATGAACTTTAGGGATGATCTGTCTACTATAGGGGGAGATCGATCAGATCTTCCTTGGGGCTTTAGCGACTCGCTAATAGCATGGGAGACTTCCTCAACATGGTAGGTTGGTCAGAAAAATGGATACTAGGGAATGTTCAGGCAGGAGAGGCTTCATCCCCATAAGGATTGTGTTGTTTCTTCAGGAGTTTACACTTGGAGTGCATGAGGTGGACTATTCGGTAGGAAATCTTCATTGGAAGTCGGAAAAATTCCTAGATTATCATGATGCTCTACTTATTGATAGTATGCAGAGGGCTTCTAGTACTTGTACCTGGTTGGACAACGAATGGAGCAAGGTGTGCTTCACATTGATTAGGATGGATTGGGATCCTGGTATCAAGGGATTTCTTCATGTTAGGACAATGTTGAGATTGATGAGGACTCAATGACACATTTGGGACCCTGATATTATTGGTGGTTATAGTGGTGATCAAAAATCAAAGAGGAAACTTGCTTAGGCGTTGCATGAGGACAAGCAATTTTTGGCAGGTAGGACTATCATGTCAATAATTAATAATTTTGTTAAGTGAAATTTTCAATTTTGTAATTTTGGAAAATTAAATATTTATAGCAAATAAATTTAGGAAAATGGTTATGAGGGCTCAATATAATTTTTGGAGAGAAACGAAGGCCAAACTTAGGAGAAAAGAAAAATTAAAGTGAAGATAAGTTATGGAGGTTACCAAAATGGAAATCGAACCATGGAAAGAATCAAACCATGGTATCAAATCATAGTGTGAGAGAAATCGACCCATGGCATGAGCAAGGGAAAGAAACAATAGAAGGAAGGATAGAGACTCATTTTTATTATTCTATCTTGGCATTTCATTTTAGAATTTGGAGAGCTTGCTTGAGTTGCTTAGCCAAGTTAACCAATTTTGTTTAGCACAAGGAATTTCCAAGCAGGAATTCCAACTCCTTTTCAGGGAACTTCGAGTGTCACTCTAGAAGAGAAATTTGTGTGCATAGTTTGGTACTTATGGGCCAAATTGCATAGATCTTTTAGCTTGTGTGAGTTCTAGGAGGACACAGTTATGGAATTCAGGGTATTTTGGAGAGAAGGCTTTGGTGGATTCTGGGGCTGATATTTTGGAGGAAGTTTCTTCAGTGGAGGGTGAGTATTCTTGGATATTTTCAGAGGTTGATGACACTTCTATCAGGAGAGACAAATTTCTTGCACAAGGGTTTTTCTGGGCAATATTTAGCGCATAAATAGAAGTGGATATTTTTTTTGCAAGAGATGTGTTGAGATTTCTTGTTCATTTTTGAAGGGATTTTGCAACGAAAATTCCAAAAGTTGAGGTAGGAAATTGTATCTAAATTGCAATAGATATTCTAGGTGGGACACATAACCCATTTTCTTGGAATTTTGTCCAAATTTGGTTGTTCCGAGTCTATTGGAACCAACACAAACAATTATTGGGTTTTGTTGGTTTGGGTGTGAGGATTCTATTACTAATTTTATAGAAATTTTCAGGTATTATTCGGGCCAAAATCATACATTCTTATAGTAGGGCATATTATTGGTTAGCTAGGAAATTTTCATCACATTGTGGGTTTGATTTTCCTTGGAGTTAGGCAAAAATTGTTCTGGGTTTTTGTGGGTTATATGAGAGTAGTCTGTGGTTGCAATTTCAAATCAATATGCACATTATTGAGGTCATAATTTTAGTTTCCTTCCAACATCAATTATTAAGTTAGTATAATTTCTGGGCAGTGCACAGATTTTTGTGAGAGTCATTTCTAGCAGTCAGATTAATGAGATCTTACATGGGGTTTTCCTAGATTTCATAATAGGCCTAGGTTTTATTATTCCTTGTCATTTATATACTTGGATTTCTACATAAATAAAATGGCTCAATTGTTTGGCTCAGTTTCTTGTGTGTTTTGATGTGCATGCTTAGAATTTGTTTATTGTTGTTGCTTCTTTGTACATGTCTCTGTTATTTGTTGTAAATTTCAATTTGGAACATTACATTGGTGAATGTGTATATATTACAGGGCATTGAAAAATATCACACTTAAGAAAAGAACCCCCCTGCCCAGGGTAAATGATAGGTTGGATTAGTTACAGCAAGTGAAATATTTCACCAAGCTGGACTTAAAGTCCAGATATCACTGGGTTCAAGTTATAGAAAAAATTACTTGGAATATCACCTTCAAAACTAGGAAAGGTTTGTATGAGTGGTTATTCAAGACATTTGGCCTATTCAATGCATCAACTACATTTATGAGATTAATGAATGATGTATTGCACCCTTTTATAGATTCATTTGTTATTTTCTATTTCAATGATATACTAGTATATATTGCTACCTGGGAGGAGCACATCTCACATTTGATGTAGGTGCTGGAGACATTAAAGAAGCACCAACTGCTAGCAAATCTCAAGAAATGTGAGTTTGTACAACAATATTTAGCATATTTGGGGTATCTGATAGGTGGACGAGAGCTAAATATAGATCCTACCAAGATGGAGGCCATCATGAAATGGACAATACCTACTAATGTTTTTAGGGTCAGTAGTTTCATTGCGGTAGAAAAATACTTGAGGAAATTCATAGCCTCATTTTTAGTGGTAGCAGATCCACTCCACACTATAAAAACAAATAGAAATTTTTCCTAGTAGGGAAAGGGACTTTGAGGAGCTAAAGAAAAATATCAGTCTAGCACCAGTTCTGGCATTTCCAAACTTGCAACAACCCTTTGAAGTGGATACATATGTGAACGAGTATAATATGGGAGCATTCTCGATGTAGGGAGGAAGCTTGTAAGCTACAATTCTAAAGTATTCCATGGGGAAATTCTTAACTACCATACCTACAGCAAGGAGCTCTATGCCTTGGTGCAAGTTGTGAAGAAGCAGAAGCACATCAGATGGGAAAGGAGATAGTAATCCACATAGACCACCAACTGTTATAGTACCTGCAGTCCCAAAGTAAGATACAACATACCATGCATTACAAGTGGATGGGGTTTCTACAAGAATTTAATTTAGTGATTAATTATAAGAAGGGAAACACAAGAAAGTTGGCCAACATGCTTTCAAGGCCATTGCATCAAAGATCACAACTTTGGGAAATTTGATTCACATGGAGCCATTCACCTGTGAGGCATATAGAGAGGCATATTAAAAGGATGAGAAATTTGGGGATGTGTTTCATAAGTTTTAAAGTCAAAGTCACGTGGACGATGGTGATAGCACCGTTGACTACCATCTCCAAGATGGGTTGTTCTACAGGTTGGATAAACTATGAGTTCCTAATTTGAGTGATTGTAGATGATTAGAGTGGATCACACCTCTAAGGTTGTAGGGCACTTTGGTGTAAGGAAGAAAATGGAAAAGTTGCGTAGGTATGTGTATTGGTTGAAGATGCAAGAATAAGTAGATAGGTTCACAAAACGATGCATGCTTTGTTGTACCAGTAAGCCTAGCAATAGGATACAGGGTTTATATCACCCCTTACCTGTATACACATCATTGAGAGATAATTTCCATGGACTTTGTGGGAGGTTAACCAACAACCAAGAAGGGAAGGGAGGTTCATGGTATTTGATAGGTTTAGCAATATGTGTGTTTTGATGCCCTATAAAAAGGCCATCAGTTGGAATGAAGTAGAAAACTTATTCTTTGGACATGTCTGGGTGCACTTTGGGATACCAAGGAGCACAATTTCATACAAGGACATGAGATTTCTTAGTGTGTTCTATACTATATCATAGGAGAATATGGACACAAATTTGAAGAGATCTACAACATTCCATCGATAGATAGATGGGTAAACAAAATTAGTCAACAATACTTTGGTACAACTGTTGGCACTATGATACAGGTATTGTCCTTGATGGAAACTCACTCAGATGAAAGATCACAGTATAGCAGGTAAACAACAAATAATTACAGATTAGTCTTCATAGAATGAAGAAAGAGAGGTATACACAAGTTTACCATTGACCAAGCTGTGTATACATGTAGGCTCACTAAATACAAGTTGCGTATACGT